>JAQFXM010000023.1:0-99476 GCA_034693345.1 Entomobrya multifasciata | reverse complement strand
CTTAATGAAAGTGAAATTTTTAATTGCCTAATAATATGAATTAGGGACTTCAAAAACTACAAACACAATTAAAATTCACTATACTGGTCAAGACCAGTATAGCCTATACTGGTCATGAGATATACTGGTCAAAGTTTTGGTCGCCCTTCAGGGCCAGTATAGCCAGAGTCAACTGTATATACCTATTTACACGCACGCTCCCAATAATAATAATACCGGCTTTAGTGATAACAACATAACAAGTAGTAAATGAGAAATGACAAGATGTTTGCGTTACTGATGACGTGAAAAGAAACTATATAACAATTCTTCTTGAATTTATAAAATGTATTGTTGCAGAATTTAAGGATGATGATGATAATGATGACTTTTGTGTTTTCTTTTTTCTCTTTAGTTGTAAGCAAGTCACCATGGCACATTTCACGGGCTATTTACTCGGCAAAGTCCAATTGGACGGAGCTATCAGATCCGAAGTTTTGGCAAGTCTGGTGGAAACATTAATTCAACGCTATCAACCCACAGATCCATCAAGGAAGTTGGCAAAATTCAATGAAAATCACAGGTAAAATTTTAATTGCTCATAACATCATCCGTCGCCCTCAAAAATATAAGAGCTTGATGAGATGTAATCTTCACCAGTCAAAATCAGTACCAGCACCCAATCCTTTATACATACATAAGCATACATGGAAATTCTGTTCGCACACACCTACTTTTCAAAGACAACTTAACTCACATTCACACTCTCACAATAGTTTTTAAAACATTTAGGTATTTAGGGTACTTTAAATTTAAAAATTCATCAACAATCAAGTGAGCTGGGTTCCTACTGCGTCCATTATCAATGGTATTGATGAATATTGTGCAAACAGTTTTGTAACCTAGATTTTTTGCAGATCATGGCAAAGTATCGCACGAATTAATTCATTCTTTCCTCTTCATACGACAATCACAGCAACAACACAAAACTCAATGAAAAGAAAAACATTTCTCCCGCATGTAAAATTGTAAAACTACATCCGCCATGCCGTGGCCATAGCATCTTCTACAAAAATACACACATATAAGAAAATTCTTTTTAGCTATCTTTTTGCAACAGAGGATATCAGCTCATTTCATTCATTCAGTCATCGCATCATCATCATCATCTTACCAGAAAAAATTGCAGGTTCGTGAATATCATCACCAAAGAATAACGAAGAATGGATTTATCATACATTAGAAGAGAACAACATACATATATATAAATTTTTATCATTAGTTAGGGAATACACCTTTCCTCATCCACTTATCCATCACATCGCAGCACAATCAAAGGATTTTAAACGCACAAATGGAGCTGATTAGAAACGGGGATTAGTTTCGTTGCATCTCTTTTCTTTGATTTTGTGCAATAATAAGGATGAAAACCGACTGACTGACTTGTGGTGGCATGCAAGGCATGTAAAAGTAATGTGATCACGGTCGGGTTTTTGTCATGAAATGAAACGTCACTTGTAAATATGCTAATTTACGTGCCATTTATAATACATGTCTTGTATACATATACCGTAAAAACCTTCTCTCTCACACTCCGACACACTGTTTCAAATGGCAAATGAATAATCATTAGAAAGGTGCCAAATTTATTTAATGTAAATGGTTTTTCCTTTATGGCGAATTGTGAATGTAGCGAAGATGGAAGAGGAGAAGCTATACAATAACTGGTTTTCTCTTGTTGGCTTAAGAACAAGAAAAAAAAAGAAGCTTAGTCAAGCACTCACATTTACAGCAAAGACAACAATGATACAAACTGACTATTATATTAAAACACTATTATTGTCTTGGTCACGTTGTGGATCTCTTACATTTTATATATCTATTTTATTTATGATTCATATCATCATCTTTATAATAATACTATCTGCTGTGCTGTTGTTTTTACCTGCAAAAATTGGCAATGACTGTGAACTTGCCAATTTGAAAACGGGCTTAGCGTTTTTTTTTGACAAGCAAGGGTAACTTTGTAGGTTTATGATAAGTCATCTTAATGGAATACACATATATATCGGTGTTTTGGGTTACTGACTGTGCTGATGAGATAAAAATAATAGAGAATGTCATAAAATAAACGTTATCTTTGTTGTTCGTGAACGTGCTAATTGATTTTTTTCTTCTTGTTTGTTTGTTTTGTGAATAACAGGTATTCTATTGAATGTTCTGAACGTGGACTCAAGCTAACATCACCAGGTGTGAAATCCAAAGATGAGGGTTTTGAATCGGATAACGACTCTGTGCGATCAGTAAAAATAAGCGACTCTGTAGAATTGGACATAGTGGATCTAATGGATCATTTAGAGATTGCGGCTAAAGAAGAGAAAGAGACTGAGACTAATAGTAGTAGTAACAATAGTAGTAGTGCTAATAGTAATGTACCACAACTACATTCCTCGCTGTCGTCAGGTGGTGGTTCTATGGATAACACAAGCATTTCTAGTTCAACTGGCCTGCATGTTTCTGATGACAGCAACTCGTCTTCCTCAGGGAATGGCTCGGACTCGGATGAGTTTTGCAACTCAGGTGAGAGTTCACCTTACTGGGAAACTCTACCCAATTTGTCATGCTTTCAGTCATACCCGATTGAAGACGTTGTCTTTTGCCATTGCGACTCCCAGCACCCTTCCACTTTGGTGTGGGTGGTGAGGCACTTGGCAAAAATGATGGCACTTGTTACTACATTCCGGACTCGCTCCGAGGCAGAGGATCTGTTTCAAATGTACAGAGATCTGCGACTGAAACTGAAGCCCATTCGTTATGGCAAATTCGGTAGTCATCAAGGGTTTCCTTCAAAACTTACTTATGGCTTTTCACCAGTTTTGTCGTCCCAACCATCATCATCTTCATCAACACCATCGCCCTTTTCTGACATGAACAGTGGGAGTTTTGCGGAAGGTGCTGCTGCGTTTTGTTCCCTACCTTCTGTCTACCCAACTGAAATATTACTTGAAACCCAGGGGAAGTCCCCATTGTTTTCGATACATGACACTGCCTCGCTGGACTTTGATTTTGATGCTTCCTCGTACAGTGGTAGCAGTGCCAACAATGATAATACCAACAACAGCAATTCTGGTAATAGTAATGGAGCCCATAGCAACCATTCATCTTCAAGCAAGGAGCCACTTACGCGAACGGGATCTAATTCCCTGTCCCTCCATCAGCACATTTATGTCTCCAATCCAAATATTGTTCGTCATGAAGAAGCTCCTTCAGATGACGACGACGATGACACTGGAAGCATCATCAGAAATGATCAAGAAGACTTTCATCATGTTGCCAAACACAATCACATTGCATCCAGTACAACAGCAGTACAAATGGTTGCATCATCTGAGGCAGACGAAAGAGAAACGGTGACTGAGCGTTTCAGACCGATTCCTCCAGAGAAACCCCAGAGAAAGTTGTATAAGACACCTGGAGGTACTATCAGCTCCATGAGTAACAAGCACAGCCTTTCCTCTTCATCGCTTCCACAAATGGTGTCCAAATCCATGCTGTCCACTCCTCAGTCGCTAAATTCGTCTTCCGCTACATCCGCATCCACTGTTGCCCTTAATGCTAGCAGCAACAGTAACAAGCCAGTTTTACTAGTTCCGCTGAAAACGGAAAGCGTCAGTTCGCCAAAGTGTAGCTACCCCAAAGAGTCGTATTTATATCACGTTATGGGACGAAGTTCTTCAACCTTTGCCCCGTACCAAAGGTCGTTGAACTTTTTACCTTATCAATATGCCCCAGGAGAGCGTAATAATGCCCCAGGTGACTACTACGCTTGGGGCAAAGGGAGACATCTGCTAGTTCCCTTTTCCTCGTGGCTGGAACTATCCGAGATGCCACAGATCCCCCATGCTGCCACCAATTCCAGCGCAATCACCTCTTCCTCTGCATCTTCTTCCTCTCGTCACGCGGCCAAAACCTCTCGTCATAGCTCCAGAAACAGTCAAAGACTTGCTGCGGCCGTGGCTGCAGCTTCCAACAACCCAAAAGGAACATCCAAAATTCTTCTCCGGGACTTATCATCCAGAGATCATGGAGTCTGGGCAAGCTTGTCGCAAAGATTCAAGAAGAACTTTAGAGAGAACCTCATTCCCAAACTGAATGGAATGTGGTCCCAACAACCCGCTGATGGAACTCGCACAAATAAGAAAAGAACCAACAAAAAAGTTACTTTCAATGCTTGGGCAACAGTTCAAATGGTATAGCATTAGATGTAAGTACACTGTAGGTAGAGTTTTTTATGCATATCTTTTTTTTTGGTATCAAATCAATAATCTTTTCTTCACTGCCGTTGCAGATTACACACAAAAAAACTGAACAATCCATCTAACCAACAACACTTTTTTTTACAAAAAAAAATCCCAGTTTTTAAACTTTATATTTTTGCAACTCTTCTTTAATTTTTGCTACAAGTTTCGTTTCCTCCAGTTTTCTTTTAAGAGTAATGATAATTATAGTGTAATATGTAAAGGTCCATGAAAAAAATGTATAAAAAAACATAAATAAATATTACCAAAACTGATTCCGTAATAAATGAAGGTCTGTCGAAACAAAGTCAAACAAAAAAAACCATAGAAATATTCATACATACTTTTAAGAAAGTAGTCACAAAAAAATCCATTGTTGTTGCTGAATTGAATAGATAATTACGCTGTGAACTTTTAAGCACTTTACAATCACGTTGAAGTCCTTGAGCATCAATATAAGTGGATAAATACATGCAGATGATATTACGTTAGGATGCTTTGCTAAAAATTCACAATAACTGACTGCGGTGACCATCAATGAAACAATTTTTATGCTGTTTTGTATTTTATTATTATTATATTTTACCAGAGAGTCGCCTCTTCTTCTTTTAATTATATGTTGTTTACAATGCAATCTTGAATTTAAAATAAGTAATTGTAGCCTCCAATGAATACAAAGAACAATACTTTACTACTGCTATGCTAACTATCAAGAAGGTACTAACTGGGTAGAAATTATCATTTTCAAATGCCCTTAAGCGAAAGGATTTCAATTGATTTAAATAAAAAAGGCTAAACGTTAGAATGCAGGTCAAAGGATATCGGCTTTTTATAGCGTATTTTTCTGGACTATTTTTTTTTCATTGATAAAAATATACACACACTATTTATGTAATTATATTTAGATACTTTAAATTAAACATGTTGAAAATCGTAATCAGTGATTTTTTTTCCAATGAGCTTATAACCACAGTAAATATCTTATACATCCAATCCAAACCATATATTTTACAGTATACCTACCTTAAACTATCTCTAGTATCAATATCCGTTTTCACTATAAACTATTTTTCTCTCAAATTTTGTTTCTTTTTCTCTTGCCCTCCACTCATTTTTTTAAATTCTTTCCGTAAATAATTACTTTTGACTTTTGTAATAAAAATGTGAAGCGGTAATTTAAATTATTTATGTAGAAACAGTTTTCAATTTTTTTCTCCGTAAGAGAAGTAGTTAGTTTATCTGATAATCATTTTTTATCATCTTATTGCTTTAAACTGTAAAAACACTTTTTACAAAAAAACATTACTGCAAAACAATACATAAAAAGACAAAAACGAGACTTTACGGTTTCCGTACTGTGGGAACAAAGATGAAACATGAGTGTTGTGATGTTATGTATTTTTTTTAGTGATTATATGATTTAAATCCAATATTTAACGAAAAATGAAGAAAAAGAGAGGCCATGGCAGTGACTAGTATGGGGCAATGTGTTCGAAAGAGAAAAAAATCATCTTTCAAAAAACAAGCTCCGTTTCTGTGTCATCGTCATCATTATCGTGATGATCACTCCTCTCTCTCTCATACTACACAGCATACATACATTTTCTAGTAGTCCTTCTCCTGCAAACTTTTGAAAAGATATTTGCACTTACATTTTAAATCTTTGATTATGATTATTATTATTCTACAAGCGTGAATATTCTACGAAGGACATTGAATCATGCTCTCAAACTTGATTCTCCATTTTCATTTTTCTATTTCTTTTCATTCTTTTCACGAAAAAAAATGAGTTGTGACTACAAAAGAAATCCTTTTTGTTTTTACATTGAAAATTAACAGAAAAAACATAAGCACAATAATATAAATTTTGCAAGCCACAAATTTCAACATATTTAATAGACTACTCTCCTTATTTTATAGAAGCAAAGTCTAAGAACGAACTAGTAGCAAATGTTTGAAAATAGAATGAAAGCAAATCACTTAACCTAATTATTGCTTTGTTTGTGGAAATGGAACGGTTGTAGCCGTCATCATTGTTGTTGTAATAATCATAGTCATTTTCGTTTTCTCCTTGGATATTCTACTTTTTTTTTTAAATATTTGTCACTCCAAATTCAGTTTTTATTTGTTTTCATTCATTTGATAAAAATTAATTTGACAAGATCTAGATTATCATTAAATTTATTAATTTCTTCAACCTTTCATTATATGCCGTCTGTCTGAAGCCTCGCATAGTTTTCGGGTAATTATTATCCGAATCTGTTATGACGATGCCGACGATAGTCTTAATTTTTTGAATGACAAGTTAAGTTTGATTTCTTTGACGCGTACAACATAACATATATACCGACGGACATGTTGTATGACATCAAAGTGGTAGCAGCAGGAGCGTGAAAATATTAGAAAAAAACGAGTCGTAAAATCAAATCACGGGTTGAAAAAAAGTGTCCTGTGAGAACACAATGTGCTAGCAATCTGTCTCTTTCACAGTACAGTAATCATATAAATTATAAGGGCCTGTAAAACGCGGCTCAACCAGCTGCAGTTTTTTTTCTCCTGTCTATTTCAGAACATAAAAATTCCTCCTTCTTGGTAGTCATTAAAATTGTTTTTTTTCTATCCCTTTTCCCAGTCTCTTTCAAACATTTTTGATGACATTTTGAAAACGTGTTGTTGTTGGCTATTTTCCTTTAGAACAATCTGAAAGTTTCTCTGTCATTTTCTGCTCCTGTACTATAATTTGTGCAAGTCTTTTCTCCCTAAAAAAATACTCGGCTTTTTTATATGAATTACGCCTTACATCCTTTTTTTGCCAAGGAAAGTTTTCGTTCATAATTCACGGCCGCGTCCTTTTATACAAATAGTCCAAATAGTGGGGGTGGTAGAAAAAAGATCTAAACCTTCTTTTCTTAACGATTCTACCTGTCAACAAAATAATATATTCGTCATCTTTTTTTCACTCGTTCATCAAAAGAGAATAGAAATGATTGTACAGCAAAACAAAATTTTTTGAACCACATTTTTATTAGCAGGATAAATTACAGGCATGAGTTGTCGTTGTCATCGTCATATCTAAAGGACAGTTTAAATCTTCCTTTGGTTCTATGCATAGGTATTTCGTTCACATGTGTGTATACCATACAGGTTGTATTGTTCGTCGTTCTTCTATAAAAAATGAACTGTCTCCTTTCTATGCCACAATTACAATAATGATAACCCATGATTTATGTTGTTTACACAAATTAACTTTTTCTCTCTTATAAAACTGCATCTTGTGCTTGAACATTAGTTGAGCACACACACACCTTTTAGCCAAAGCCAACCATGTACTCACTTTCATATTCTCTCTGCACGAATGAAAATTGATACGACGACTATCCAACACATAAACATAGTGAAGGAATCCAATGCCGAGGGCATCTTGTAATAATAAATTAATGGTATCCAATTTTTGATGGCAAATATGCACAATATCGTTTGTAGCGATTCTTTTCATGCAATAAAATTTTTATGAGCATCTCTCAAGCAAAAATTTTGTGGTTTTAGGTTTTGGAAAAAAAATGAAATGAGAGTTGGTGAGGATGATATTTTGATTCGATGATAACTAAATTTTTACTTTTTTTACTACAATCATGTGTACAGTATTGCTTGTTATTTTATTATTGCAATATTCATGATATACATACTCAGATTTTTATGGATTTAGTTTCTACCACAGTTTAAATATTCATACAACAATGGACTTGGTAATCTGAGACGATTTAAATTTTCTTTTCTTTAATGGTGCAAGATATAACGACAAAAATTTATTGTTTACACACAACATACTTATTATTCCTCTGCAAAACCGACGATTGTGTACATTTTGGCTGTAAGGTAGCTCGGGAAAAACAGTAAAATAAAATATGTCCTCGTCACCATATAGTATACTCATTCATGATAGAATAACTTTTTTTAATCTGAGAATTTTTCGGCATTGCAAATTATTAGTCAAAACGACGTGTTCATGTACACACACATGATTACTCTAATAAATGCATCATGATTTGCACATCACAATAATGCATCCCATTGTTGCGTTGTGCTCTTCTTTCCACATCTTGAGGCTTTTCTTTCATCTTTTTTTTTACGATTCTGATGCTTTTGCTTTCTGATACAACTTTTGGGACATATCAAACAATAGAAATGGACAATTGATGCATATATGTACTTTGCGTGAATGAGTTATTACTATTGCCTTTTATCTTTGTCTTTATTATATGCAATCGGGAAGGAGTTTGTTTATAATAAGTAGAGTTGTAAAATATCATTTACTCTGTTGACCTTTTTTTTACTGACCATCATGTGGACGCAATACGTAATGCTCCATCTTCATACTAATTTTTATAAACATACTTTCAGTGTCATGACATGACATGACTTGCACTTGAGCAGCCTTTTGTTTGTATAATAATAGTAATAAATAGATGCAGGTATTCACTCCTTGACATAATTGCTCAACTTGGAGTAATTAATATTCATGATATTCATTCAAACAAAGTGCGTGTGTCTCAGATCCTCCAATAACTCTGGTGATCCAAAAAGAATCCCAGTGTGATGCGGTCACTGCCACCATCATCACCTGTAATGCTGCATCAATTTACCTGTGTTATTATTACAGGGCGCAAAAAAATCCCACTTGCCTATATTTTTTTTGCAATTTTCAACAACGTAATAAGATGTACACATTTAATAGAAACTATCACAACAATGAGTTTACCTGCGTACATTTCTTCTGGCCTGGCTGTAAGGTGGATTACTGAATTTTGCTTGCTTCATCATGATTATGATGAGATGATAGTGTGTATCCAAAGAAAAAAAAATGCCTGCATGTATGCATGTTTCTTTTTGGACGGTGCCATTCAAATAGTTAGTAGGGCAAGAAATAATACATCTTCTTGCAATGAAGATGATGATCAAGATACGTTGCATTAGAAAAAAACTGCATATCCACAACTACAACTTTTTTTTGGTTACATACATTCAGCCATTCAGCATCTTATTTAGCATAACATAATAACATTTTAGCACACATTTTAAGAGGGTTTACCTTGTGTTTTTTTTTCTTCTTCTCTGTAAGTTTGTAAAAATATGAATTATTCGTGGCTTCTTGGCTTTTTGATATATATCATCAACTTAAATGCCACAAACGAGTTTACGGGGAGAGTGAGTGCATTACAGTGGTCATCAATATCATCCTCATGTACACAAGTACATACACTGTTGGTAGTAAGGTAAAAAAAATGTGTGTGAAGATGAACAATGAGAAAAGGATGATGATGAGAATTTAAAGGGGCACTTGTTACTCGGTTGCTCCTGCTGCTACTGCTCAAGCTCTGTAAAAAAAATTATATTACTACGACCATTCCGATTATGATTTCTTCTCTGTTATTATCAATATTGAAAAGAGGGGGACGACAGACGACTTTGAACTTTGTTGTTATTTTATTGAAAATGATAAGAGATGAGGCACCATCATGATCACGATGATGACGATTATGCTGTTCGTAAAACAAACCTGCTGATTACCTGTGCAAAGATGCAGGTTTTTTGAGATAAAAAAACATGTGGCGACTGGCGACCTAGAAGTACGTTTACCTGCTAATCTTACTATCTTACTGACTTACTGCACAACCAAATCTTTAAAATTGCATACGTGTGTTTCTATTTTGCATGGTATAATCAACTATTTCTGCATATATATAATATTATGGTTTATGACAACTATGGTGATTATGATAATAATACAAATATGACGAGTTACATATGAGAGGCTGTACTTCTTACCCTCCAAAAAATATTGAGGTGGTAGGTATTTAATATGCAATGCATTGAACTGGACAGGTTTTTCGTACTGACTAGGACATTTTGGTTTAAAGTTTTTGCCTTGGTGATTTTATTTTATTTCTATGGTGCTCTTCCTTTGAGTCAATAATAAGGAATTATAATGATATGAATTAAATAAAAAAATGTCACACCTTGTGCAAACAATATGCAATGATGGCCATAAAATAGTATATTATTAGTGTATTATCAATTTGCAAAAAGATAGAGATTATCTTTGCAATATTTGCATGCTGACTGTAAGCAATTTTTGTTAGCCATGAGCAGGCAACGAATGGGCTGTTATTTTCGTTACAAAATTATACTGTTTTTAATTGACAATTACAATATAGCAACTAGACTGACACACATATATTTTTTGATTTGCCATGCAATTTGTCTGTCTCTGAACTGAAGATGATGTTTACTAGAAGACAGACACCATATTTAGTTGACAGTTGCTTCAGTTTATTAAACCAAAAAAATGTAGTTTTCAAGTTTCAAAAAAGTAAAACGGTTTGAAACTACTAATTCTTCACCTTCAGCAAAACTACCTAAAAGGTCATCCTTGTGGCCACTGCATTGCAACATGCAACTATTCACACAGCGGGCAGTTTCATCTGCCTAAAATCCTGTAAAAAACAATGATATGACGACAAAAAAGCTATGACAATGTCATCTCTAACTGTTATCTATCATCTTAGTTATTATGACGGACGGTGATTTCACATCATATTATCACTTGAACTTACTCTATTCTCTGAATCTGAGGTAGTACTCAAATGTGACAAGACAGACAAGACATGTGAGACAGACACTTACTTAGCAACATTTGACGAGATCTTTCACACTGCTAATGGAACAGTTCAAGACCAACTTTGTAATCAAGGACAATTATTATTACCTTTAATCGTACATACGTGTAAATAAATACAAATTAATCAATTTTTTGTTTTATTTTTTTTTGTAAGTTATCTTCAATATCCTGTTTTTTTCTGACAAATATACATAAATGTATGAACTCTACTTTTTACATTAAGTTTTTAGACAATAATATTTTTTGAGGTTTATACATTACTCCGTATATTGCTATACTATATTTTCCCCGTGTAAGTAATATATATCTTTCATAGCAAAACTAGTTATCATAATATTTTTCAAATGATATCTCTTCACTGTACTGTTGACTGTGTAAATCTTTCGATTTATATTTTACTTTATTTTCACTTGCACATCAATCAATACATTTTGTAGCATTGGACTTTTATAATAGATGTCCAACTGTTAAATACACTATTAGTTTACTACTTCACTTTGGAATAACTATCACGTACGTTGATTTTATATAGAGTTAAGGACTATTAATTGTATTATTATATTGTTTGTTAAGTTAAGATAGTTAAATGTAAAGGATCAACAAGAGGACTACAAAGACATGGTTTAATATCCATGAAAAATAATATATAAATTTTATTAATTATTATTACATTACATTTATAAAGTATTTTATTCGGATTATTGAACAAAGAACGCATATTCAACATTATTATATTGTTAATGTAAACGCTATCTGGTTATAATATTATTTTTGCAGATTTTTTTTTCTAGCTACTTTTATAATTCACCAACTTCCAAAAACGCACTGTTTTTCGCAACTCTTCAATCAATAGCAACAACACACGCCATCCATCCCGAATGAATGGAAATATATAAAAGCGTACTAAATTAAATATATACGTGGTTATATATATTATATATAAATATGGTATAAATCGTAATTAGCAATTAATGTAATACCAATCACATTTTGTTGCCTAGTTTTAATTTTATTGTATATTGTGCCCCTATCTTTATAAAATATTTGAAGACCATCATTTATCATTGTAAAATCTTGTTAAAGTAGTTTTTTGTTTTTATGATAGTTGATAATAACGCTAAATAAAAAACGGATGTTGTTATGGAAAATACCCAAAACTTGAAAATTACCCCTTTTTATTTTTTGCAGATTTCAATTCATTTACATTTAAACAAAGATGGTCATTTTATTCATAACAGCGTGTGCATCATGAGTTTGCCAACAAGTTAAACATGCTTTTATCTTTATTTATTGACTGTTGCCGTTTTCCCTTCTTCTTCAACAAGGAATGCTTTATTGTTGCAGCAACAGGTGAAATTTTTTAGCCATCCATGTACCTACATTTTGACGTTGAGCGGAAACAAGAAGTGTTTTTATGCATAATGCAAAAGATTTTTAGCAAAGCCTTTCTCTTGCTCTTTTTAATAAAAAGTTCGTGATATCGTTCCGACGATGCATGTGTTCTGAAAGGCGTGATTGATATTTAATTTCATGATTAAAGGGTCATTTTACTGACCCCTGCCCTGTCTCATTTAATAACCAAAAAACACACTGAACCACTTAATTGCGTCATTACGTCATGTATCCTCAAAGCCAGGCGTGCATTCGTGCCCACTGACCACTTCTGTTCAACTAAAACAAGAACATTACAAACTTTTTCTATTGTAGAAATAATCCTATAAAGTTTGCAAGCTCAACAAAAAACAAAAATTGGTATTTATTCAATTATAGGCAAAATATTATACATCTAGGCTGTTTTCAGTGTGCTCATTATTGCATAAATATTACCTCTACATACATACATACATGACCTCGCTAAAAGAGAAAAAAACAAGGATTGTTTTAAGGACCCTAATTGTTTTTGATGTATCAACGTTTGCTAATTGTATCCATACCTAGATTGTATGCCGTGTATGATTGGGCGAGTTAATATGCTTCATTACCAAGACGTAATAAGCATTTTCTGATGACTTGACCACCCTACCGCGACGAATGTCCCAGACGAAGAATGATTTTTTGAAATTTCTGCATCAGCAAAGCTAAAATGATAAAATTCAGAATACAATTTTAATTTCGAGTACAAATCAAATTGGACCACATTAACATAAATAATTATGACGACGCGGATTAGCCTTGTATGTACAAAGTGGTTTGTTCCACTCGAAAGATTAAATGCGTGCAGACGTCGATTTTTTAAATTTAAGGTTAAAGCTAGTTTTCCCAGTCCTATAATAACTTGTGCGACATAAAGTGATTATAGCATTTTTTTTAACGATTGAAGGGGAAAAAATAAATTAATAGGTAATTAGTCCCAAATTTTTATTGAATCATTGCCAAAAGGGATTTACCTATGCGTGTGGTGTCCTATTAGTACGCATGATTCATATTTTTGACAAAAGGAAGGGTATGTTGGCACTAAATTAGATAAATTTGCATATCTCGTTTCTAATTTTTGCAAACGAAAAACAAAGCGTAGAGTTAAATGTATTTTATGCATACAGATTCGGAACCTATTCAAAACCCTTAACATGAATCCTTTTCTCAAAGATATTTTCTTCTCAGAACAACTCGAAACTCGCCCAAAGGTCGTAAAAATTTATTTTGAGAAAATTGCAAACATTGTAAATGAATGACATAATATTATGGCTCCAGACTAAAGACACTCTACCCCGATTTCCCAGGAGGATTCAGTTCAAAAACTAGTGGTCATCTGTATCGTTTTACTCTTGCATAATTAGTTTTGCAAGAATGCCCAATTTACAATTTATTACTATTATGTTACACACATGTTAAAATTTGCACGCTTACTTTTACTCATAAATTCCGAGTACATCTGATAGAAACTAATCCATAATCTCCTCAGTTCAATATACTTTTATGTCTTACATTTTTTTTAAATTCAAATACTGCAATTTTAATATTTTTCTTGTAAGAATAAAGGAAACAAACTCATGTGCGTAATACGTAATATGTTAAATATTATGCATCAGTGCGCGATAATAATCTTTGTTAAACTACAGGGGTGTGTAATAATCCGATCCCAACCGTAATTTATTTTTTTCTTCTCTCGCTGCTCTCCATGTCATAATATCATTTTACAATTACTATAAGATTTAGAAAGACCCTTTCTTCCACCAAAGAATACAGTACAACAAATAAATACAAAATGCGCTATTGACAATTCCCACAAAAATACGTGACGCTGTCTTTTGAAAAAATAGGTTGCCGATTTCTGCATTTTTCATTTCTGCCATATAAATCTTCGTACAAAGAAAAAATAGCTGTATTAGTACTACTCACCAGATTTTTTTGTCGTCTGAAAGATTAGCAAGCGGTAATCCAAACTCTAAAGCGAAAGATTATAAATTACTACACGACATTATTTATTAACCGATTAAATGCATGCAACCAGAACATCTATTGCTTCCGGTGTGTATTTTGTGGTTTACAGAAAATGAAACTAATTTTTTGGTAGTTTTTGAGGCCCTCAAGGCGTACTTTTTATTATTTGCCGTTACCAGATTAATGGAGCAATTTAAACAATTTTGTAGTGTCGTGCACTAGCAATATTTACTTTTAAGTGTAAACGAATGAATTTTGTTTGCATTACATTAAAACTGCATACCGCACCGACCTAATTCATTGATTGTCGCAATACTTGCATTCCGATGCTATCATTAAGATTTTGAAATACTGTCCATCACGTAGACTTGGATTGATTTGTTGTTAAAGTCATTCTTCTGGTCATTGTGTGGTTTCTCGGGAACGCTATACTAGACTGTGCTATTTTAACTGGTTCATATGTATTATGTCGTACTATGCGGTATGTATTAGTACCACAACGGACGAAGATCACGAAGTATGTTTACTTTAGCTATTTTAAGTACTGGCTAGGTCAAAATGTGCCATACGCACTCCTTTTAAATAGGTGATTTCCGAGATAATACAAAATGTTTACCTGGAGTAAATTTCGAGCTTGAATTCTATTATGCAAATAGAATAAGATATTGTAGCAATGATCCCATTACCATTAATATGCCAAATAATGAACATCACGAAAATTTGAAATTATATTTTAATGAATTAAAAATGTTAAGCTGAAATATATCATCACATGCCTCAGCGTCAATATTTCTCTCAACATTTTCGTACTTCGTATTCAAATTGAATTTTTATACCAAACATGCATTCGGGGAAATGCGAAAATCAAAACCAGTAAATGAGAGATTGAGTAAATGTGCCACAAAAGCAAAAAGGATTTGTGAGATTTTAAAAATAGAAAATCCAGCTGCTGTCCTATAACTTAATGATACACAGCACAAAGTGTAACTTAATGATGGTGCAGTTATGAAATATTGCAAAACATGAGTATTTAGACACCACGACGTAGTAATGTAAGCAATACTCTACTATTGATAACCTAGGGGACTTTTTGTTTGGAAAACGGGATTAGTATTTTTTTTCAGAGATTCAAATGCAGTATAATTTTTTAAGTCGGGAATTATGAAATATTGCTGAGAGCGTTTACGACTTAATGGAGTTGGTTGCATGTTTTATAGAATCAATAGCAGACGGGCTATGAATCCTTCAGGCCTTTAATGACAAAGAAAATGTTTTTTTTTGCATAAAGCTGCTCTTTTGAATTGCAAATTGTGACATCGTTTGATGAGTTTCGTAGAAAATGTAAAAAAAAATGTCATTACTAGGTACACATCTTGACAAAGAAAATAACTCTTGTTGAAATGGAAGTATATTTTAATGTAATTATTACTGAATTGTACCTTAAATCTTCAATGCATCATCATCACCCCCACAGCTACAGGAGAGTGGTTGCATCTGCATTAAAAATGTTTGGTGTAACTATGAAATAGCTTTAGTATTTGTTATTCTAGCTATTGACGTTGATTGTTGATGAAAAAGTCATTTCATAGCATCATTAATATTAGGTCCGAGTTGTGCAAGAGTAGAGGAGATATTTATGAAAGAATAAATTCATAAAGCTGATGCTATATCTATGCTGTAGGCAATTAATATAATATTTTTAACTGTACAATAAATTAATTTATGTAAAATCTATGAATACCGAATACATCTTAACTATCGTGAGCAACATTAGTTATTCGAAATTGAAACGGAGAGCATTACATGTTTAAAATGTCATAATAAAAAATTATAACGTTACAAAATCCCTTACACATTGAGCATCTCTTTTATGAAATGATGAAAAAGTACAATTTAAATATTATTTGAACAAAGTTTAGAAATGCCACAATAAATACGTTGAGAAATAGTAATATTTCGTTTTAAAAGCCAACAAAAAGGTGAACTGGAAAATTATCTCGTGAAAGAGAATTTCATTTAACGACACAATATATGACATGATAGCATTCTAAACCCATATTTTCACACATAGTTACAATTTCTCACATCAGAAAATGGAGTTTACCGTGTAGTCTAAGATTAATAAAGTCGTTGAAGTTATTAAAAAATTATAATTATAGATTCGTGTCTACACTTCGACTGCCTTGTCATTTTCTAATATCATATCCGTTTCACAGGTATTGTACGAAACGAATACATGTTTACGTACTTGTGTCACGAAGTTGACATAATATTTTTATTGGGTTCCAGCTTGCTGATATTTACAAAAACGCAAAAAGAAGTCTGTCTGTGCGTCTTTTGTCTTTGATCCAAACTTCATCCAATTTTGTGAAAACAATGCATACACCATAATGTATATTCTACATAGATATAACCCATGCGACCAATTTTATTGGTTTTGAGTTATAATAGAATTTGGTGGACAAGCACTGTTCTACACAAACGTGATTCACAACTTCCTGTCTACCAATAATTTTTCTATTTTTTACCCATTGGCATTCTAATTTTACAAATTATTTCACACCTCATAATTTAAGATTCAAACCCTCCTAAAATGGATCCGGGTAATATTTTTCCCTTTATTTGCAACTGGCACTTTGTTTTACAGGTTGAATTGTCTAGGGCCTATGGTGATGTAAAAAGAAAAGTGTGAGTGACTGCCTTCGCATTATTTATCCATATTATTCTATCATGTATGCGAAAAACAATTTACACTATGCTCGCCCATTCATTCAAATCAAATCCAACTATCACAACTCAATGCGCAGTCTTCTTGTTCAAAAGGTCAGCGAACTATTAGGTAGTAGTAGCGGCAGAGGGGAAACAGTACTCACATTTTCAGGAAGTAAGTATTCCTCTCAAAGTGAAGCATCTTCGAAAGGATTGGCGCTCAGAGGAAACTACCCTTTTTGATATTTTTTTATTCATCTGCTGCTGCGTTTTTTATGTTACGTTATATGCTATTCATATGATCAGCTAATTACAAGCATGCACTAATGCGTAATATATGTATTTATGGCTACTGCCGCTGCAGTTAAATTATGATTATAAAATGATGATTACAGGTATGCGTGCCATCAGCATCTAATGTGTTTGAGGAACTGCTAAAGGATGTTATGTTGTTGATGTTGATGATCATAACAATCATATTATCATCATTCGTTTTTTAGATAATGCATCACTTGCTGCATTTCTTCACTTGAATAAGTTTTCCAAGGAAGTAGAATGTAATTTTTCAGGAAACAACCAAGATGATGGTGCTAACGGAATAGCGTGCGTATCCAGAAACGGTTGTATATATTTTTTTATATTTGAGGAGTACTCAACTTAATTAATTCGTACATTTGATTTTATACGAAGGGTACCAGATCAAATGAAAATAATTAGAACATCTTTTAATTGTAGTAGAATAAAAAATAAAAAGAGCAGAAGACGCAAAATGCAGCTATGTAATGTGATCCACTTTTGTATTTCCGGTGACTCAGAGCTTTTGAAAGAAAAATAAATTTTTCAGCTTGTGAGATGCAAAATGAGTACAAAAACTGGTAAATAAATGGTCTTGAATACAATAACATACATTTGTTGAGTGTCTACTGTTTTTTTGTTAAACTTGCGGATAAAATATTGTTTTATTGGCTTTTGCTTTCAAGCAGCTACACAAGACGTGGGCCCCACTAAACAATGACCAATGATAATTTTGGTTTTTGGTTAGCCAAACTAACCACTGCACTGTTCTGCAGTGCACAATGCAGTTTTATGTGTGTGCACAGCACAAAAAATGCGATTCCTTTTTTATTATTTTCCTAATTCTTCTTCAGTGCTTACAACTGATAATGTGTGCTTTAAATTTGTATTATGTGGTATAAACTACATATTTTTCCCTTAATGATTATATCTGCTCATGAAATAACTAAGGAAACTTGCTAAAAAGGATGCATACATAATTTCGTGATCTCAACTATACGTATAAAAGCAAGTGCAATTGTTAATACGCGAAGTGGCATCACTTCTTCTTCTTCTGGTAGCTGGTTAAAGCAAAGCCTAAATCAGTTGAGAAGATGATGTTTGTTTGGTTTTTGCCACTCTGCCAGGATAATCATACAGATGAAAAAATTGACCTGTTGACCCAGATGTTACCTGTATGTAAGGAGTGGTCATCCCACATCATTACATTTTCTTGAGATAAAACTGTCTTGCTGCTACATCAAAAAGCCAGTGACTACACTGAACGCCAGCAACGCAGCGTTTAAAAAGGGTTTCAAGTCTGTCAGTGAGTCAGAGCTTACAAATTAGTGTATTGACGAACACTGGTTAACTACAAACGCCAGAAAAGATGTGAGCGTGTAACGAAGGAAAAGAAAATTTTGAGTTTGAATCTTTTCTCCCAAATGCTTACACTGAACACTGTTTTTATCACTTACAAACATAGTCATACCACAAAAAAAAACCATCCTTCAGCCCTTCAAGTAGCGATACCATTAAAAAATGTGCTTTATGTTGCAAGCCCTGTCTGATGGTAGTAATAATAGCAAGATATTACCTTTACCACAATTGATGGTGTGTTTGTGAGGTGTAAGTACGTAAAATGCGATGTTTGATGGTGGTCATTTAGAGTAGAGCATCAAGTAGTGTATAAACACGCATGTGCGGTTTCATTATTGAATTCACGTTGCAATATTCTGTATAAACCTGCTAATTTAACGACAAATATTAGCTGGTTTACTATTCTGTGTGTCATTGTAATTTGCAACTATAAATTTTATGCGCTGCACTGTACTATTGTAAAGAAAATTATGCCTCAAAATATCCCTTTTTATGGTATACTGACAATACAATTAATTTAAAAAAATAGGCAGTAAAAAGGAAATGAGGAATCGGGAACTAGCTTGTTTTTATTGTACCACATATCAAATAAATTACAGGTTGAGAATAATATGTTTAAATTGGCAATTCATTTTTTATACACATTTATCACTAGATTTCTGGTCAATTATACAACTAGAAATAATGAGGGTACATAAGGTTACATACAATTATAAACACAACTTAATGAAATTGTCTAATTGTAAGTGCTAAATAATATATAAAATATTTTCTAAATTTCCTCATTTAATTTTACAACCATCTCTCCGTATTTTTTTGGAGCGTAAATGATACCAAAATGAATCTCAAGTTCACTACCTTGAGTATAGTTAATACAAATTAGACGAGCATTTTAGTATTTGAGAATATTTTGTTATAATCATCTCAAATTTCCGCTGATAATTTATAAGCAAAAAACTATTTCAAATTGATTGCATTTATTGCAAATTTCAGGAAACTGTTACAGCTTATTTTCTAGTTGACCCTCCGCGTCGGCGTCTTTACTTCGTAACAGAAATTATGTTTAATAAAAAAAAGAGTTCCAATGAGCTCTCTTCTGACTATTAATCAAAATGGGAACGCTTCACAATAAATCTTTAACGTGTGTATGTATAATTGTGAATTACTTACAAAAAAAACAACGGTCAAATGTACAAAAGTACTATACCGGTTTTTTCTTTAAAAATCAAAGACATACATACTTGATACGTGCATTTTTTCCTTCACTACTTTGTCGAGGATGTCGCAAAGTTATCTCAATATTGGATAATTTACAATGCCAAGAAAATTGTTGATACGAAGTATTAGTTACACGACACGCAAAACATAAAAAAAGAGCAAAGGGAGATGAGAGATGAGATGAGGTACCTACTCTTCGTCAGCACAAAGATATGTAGGCTGGCTTGGCTATAGACAAACTTTAACTAAATATCTTTATACTTTACTAATATTTCGAAGGCCACAAAGAAGATGAAACTTTTTTTCTATAATATTGTCAGTAAATTAAAAGGCAATAATACATTACGAAATGATGCTAAACAAGTTAGTTGTTTGACCAAAAAAATATACATGAGATATATGCGTTTGTTTGTGCGTGTAAATTGACGTTTTAAAAATTAATAGCATAAACATAATGTTTCTGTGTCTCATTGATTATTGTATCCAAAAATTGTTAAGAAAAAAATGAGAATGTGTGTATCTCCCTCTCTCCCTCTCCCGGTTTGACCGCTGCTGCTAACTCCAATAGAAAAAATTTAAGTATTCATGACGTGTAGCAAAATGTAACCTTTTGGTGCATTCACGTTATCCACTCCCATCTTATTAGAAAACACATTCACGGACACGAACAAGCGAAGCGAATCCCTGTAAAATAATAATTTATAATTTTTAATAATAATAACATTTTTCGAAAAACTTATATTTTATACCAAAAAATTACTCAAAGGTTCAACAGCGAGTAACACTGACAGAGTGACTATGAGGGAGTGAGAGATGAGTTGAATAACTGGTACAATAGAATAGTCCATCATTCAATCCTTCGTTTTTTAAAGAAAAAAAAACAAAGAATTTATTTGATCATTGAAAATATTATTATTCGTGTGTATACATATTATGCTTATGAAGTTCATGAATGTATGAATTATTGACTCGGACTGTCACTTGCTGCATTCTATTTTTTAAGCCTTATCATGCGTATAATTTAATGATATAAATTGATCGTTTTTGAAAGCACGCCAACGCAAGGTTGTGAACTTTATGCTTTTCGTTGTCTTCAAAAATGCTCATCTTGTTCATTCATTTTACAACTTTTGTTTTATTTTCGTGATAATATTGATCTTATACAACATGTAATATATGCATAATGTATGTATTATAATTATAGTACAAATTGGTGAAATCTTGAAAGCTAAGCAAAATCAAATGGGATTTATTTCTTATCATTTAATTATAACTAGCAACGAAAATCATTCAGCCTTCAAATTAATGAACACTTGTACCGTACCACTTGTAAAGAAAAAGTTTACACATTCAACATCACTGTAGTAGCATCAAGATATGATTTATGGACTAATAAGTTGGATACTCAAACCCCTTTCCACTTTTACGGTCATGTCAACAAATTTGAACTTTGAACGCTGCTATGAAAAACATATTTGGGAAGAATGGTATTTTTTAAAGCAATTATCAACGGTGTTTATTATTTTACAGTTAAATATTGAGTTTTCACTCGTATAATTTTCAGTTCCGTACATAAAACTTTGGATAACAACTGTAGTAATATTGCATTTTTAATTACGACATGAAAGAACATTCGTTGGAAAAAAATACAACTAATTTAGTTAATAACGTTTAACAAAATATAGCGGTAAAGTAAAAAGAAAACGTTCTCTTAGAAAGATCAAAGTTCTTTCTTTTTTATCTGTTTAAGAGAGAAAATCGATATTTTAGAAACCCAACAACCAAGCTATGCTTTTACTCACGTTTTTTTTCTTCAAATTTTCATGTTTTTATGCACATCATATAATTACAAGTGCTCATTATAGTTTACATTAAAGGTGTCATTTCAAAGAACTTATCATTACCAATTTTACACGTACATAAATGTTACATTTCCTGTCATTAACACTTAATTATAAGCACTTTTCATAGGTATACAACTTCATAGCAGACATTTACACCGTTTTTGTCTTAAATTTGAGTTTCTTGTATGAAGTGGCCAGTTTTTTCAAGTCTAGATTTTTAATTATAGGTGAGAGAAACTGAGAGAAACTAAATAGTTCGTAGCTTCCTGATTACTTTTTCACACTTACAAAAAAATCGTGTCGGAAATCTTAAGATCCGAAAAAATAACTTTAGTTTACTGTTGTACAGTTGCAGTTGGTACTTTTTGAGATGCCGTTTGACTATGTAACTCGTAAGGGGATCGGCTGAATTGTGGTGCTATAATTATTTTCATTAGTATAGAACACAAAAAGGTTAACCGTGTATTTCTATAGATTGACCAAATTAACTGTATTTAAAACTTTTACTTCAATCTTCACATAAAACTGTTAATAAGTCAAATGTCTACTAAATGTGTAAATGAAAATGACCCATGGCTACACTAATGATGCGTACATGACTTGTATTACTTCTTACTATAATAGCTTTTCATGTTGCTTCTGCAAAACGGTAACGATTTCTAATTTCACCAAAAACAGCAATTAAAGTAAATATAAATGGTTGCCTTTTGACGGTAACTCTAAAATCTAAACTTATAAGGATAATATAACATCTAAGCTAGTTCTTCAGTGGTTTGATACATAATGCTCTCATCTACAGCCTGGAGAACTTCCTCTCTTGATAACTGAAGCATGTCAATTGTGGCTTCCAGTCTGGCCGAAGTCATTTCAGTCATTAACGAATCGTCAAATCTGTGACCACAGAGCAAATATAAGCGAAAGCTATACGGCAAATGTTGGATATTTCTGTAAGCTTTATGAATTTCCATTTCTATCGGTAAATTACTGAGATTTGGGGTATTGTCGGGATCTCGGTATCTACTTTGGAGGGGATCATTTGTTTCGATCATATTCATTATCTGATCCTCCCACCATTTGTTAGAGGTAACTAGATGAGCATCATTACGACTATGAGAAGTATGCAATTTTGTAAAGGATTTTAAGTCCAGTGCTATCAGAAACATTAACCTTGCAGCTAATTGAATTTTCTTGCTACGACTGGCCGTGTTAAAAACGTCCCTAAAAATAAATTTGAAAACTCGAAAGGTTATCATAGGAGGAAAATACTCTGTTTTACCATGTTTACCAAACACCTTACTACAATACATGTTGTACACAATTGTAAAGATAAGATGAACAAAGAAAAGAGTCCAATGAATATGAAATATTGAGTGTAACCCGAAACTAGTTCGATGACAAACAACAGACAAACATATAACTACTGAATACATCATAGAACTAACATGTTGAACAAATTTTGGCCAATGTTTTGCATCAGTGCATATTGTCAAATTAATGGTTCCATTTAACGAATGGAGATAATCATTTGATGGATAAACTACTGGCTTGTTTGATACGTCAATAAAAAAATAAAGGACTAAAAAAGCTATAAGGAAGTTGAACACTTGCGTGATAACCCAAGGAAATCTTCCCCTTTTCGAACCAAACTTTAAAGGATATCTTGATAGCTCATTGAACAATGTTGAACTACATGAAAATGTGTTCATCCAGCGATTTATGACATACGATATGGGGATATTCACTCCTACAGGAAGATTTTCTATGTTTCCTAGTACAGATGGAAACACGGCTGTGGTGATCCAGTTGGAGAAAAGTAAAATAAGCAAAGATGATATTCCAGAGCCAAGACTCATCCCACTTGTAAAACCAACAAGAAAGAATCGGGAAACTGCAAAATCAAAATTAGTTTTACAAATATAAAAACTCGAAATAAGCTGTGAATATTTGATATGTGCGATTAATTTAATTTTGGTTAGCAACTTACGAATATATGTTATGAGACAAATAATCTTGAGAAAGTTACACACATGATCTTCAATCCATTGGGGAATCGGGTAGCGGCCACCCGTAACTAAATAGCCGTGGACATGTAAGGAGTCTATGAAAATCTTCTGCTTCCATTCAAACAAGAGGGATGTTGGTATGGTGAACATGACATTGATAATCACATTTAGAAACCGTATTCCTTCGAATAATGAAAATTTGAAAAACAAAACCAGATCAAGTGTAAGAAAATTTTGTGCGCGGTTATTGTAAGTGCCAAATGTAGTATTTATATTATTACCATTAATGATATTACAATTTTCCGATGAGTTATATGAGTGATAGAAAAAGTAAAACTGAACAATTGCCATGGGCAGTCGTTTAATAAAAGCATCATGCAAATCATCCCTAGCGTCTATTAGTTCATCACGGTTTATTTGAAGGATATTTTCAAACTGATCACTGCAAGTAAGTAAGATTCAATATAAATACGTACTTCCATTTGTTTGGTATTTTTGGAGATTCGAAGTGTTCAAGTGATATGGTTTATGGAAAAAATATTTTTCAATTTATTATTGTTTTGCTTGTACATTTTAAATTACTAATAATTACGTACCATGTTACTGTTTCCCCGTGAATGAATTCCTTCTCCAGTACTGTTAATTTACTGCGTCTGTGAGAAATTGCTCGTAAATGTTTTAATGGATTAATGAGTAGCAAGAACGCTTTCCAAAACCCACCAACTTCGCAAGAACAGAATGCACGAGGCAGGTTAAAATTTCGTTGACTAGACAAAAGAAAAACATTTGAATGCTACTTTCACCCACATATACAGCGTTTGCATTTGCATAATTAAATATAAAAAAATAAGCTTACAATGCGATTTTCACCAAAACGGCTATTAGATTTGTAAGCAGCCAAAATGAAACCGTACAGGTTATTTCTTTCGATTTACTTTTCTCAAGATACCCCAATCCAATGAGAACCATGAAAAACGTTACTAATTCCAGGATATGCATTGTAAAAAGTAGAAATGCAGTGAAGACAATGTTTAGCTGTTCCAAGTCCAGTTTCTGGTGTCTTGTCCAGGCATTCAAAACCGCAATAATGTCAAAATCCAGGTAAAGAGTTTTATTTGACGGATTCCGTTTCAAGTCAGATCTACTCGTTTGCACAGGTGCAGACCCGGCTTTGGATGGATTATCAGCTTCAGTTGAAAGTGTAGTCACAGGGGAATATCGAACTTTAGGCGAAGGGCCAGCTTTAGGAGAAGGTCCTGCTTTAGGAGAAGGACCAGCCACAGGTGAATATCGAACTTTAGGGGAAGTTCCAACTTTAGGTGACGGTCCAGCTACAGCTAATGGTCCACCAACTACTATCACTATGGAAATATACCAAGCACGTTATCAAATAAAACATAAAAACTAAATTGCACTAATCGTTTTACTCTGCAAAACTTCACGAGTTTTAATTCCCCCCAAAATTTAAACTATTATAAAAACGTTTGATTACCTTTAACATCTAACATGATCGATTATTTTGACGTTGTGATTCACGTAATAAATTAAAAGATTTTTGCAAGAGAAAACTGTGAACAGAGGAGTAAGGTTTGAAGAAAGTCTTTGATCTTAGGTAAGACTTTGATTCCCAATCATTTTGTTGTAGTAATTTTATCATATTCTGTGTGGGACCTCATGGTTCGTAAGTTGTTCCGGTGGAAGTACAAATGGACTGAGGAAATATGCACAGAGGTTTTAATAGAAAAGAGAGTACATTGTACAACATGTCTGCATGCATCAAATAAAAAGCTATTACCCGACGATGACAAATGACACCGGTAAACCTCATAAGCTAATTGTGGTGGAAAGGATTCCCTTGTGATGGTTTGAGCAAAAGTATTGTATGTAGTGATGAAGCGCAGAGATTCGCATTTATCATGTCTTCATTCATCATTAAGTGCATGTAGATCTCAAATTGCTTGTATGTATTTTAATTCCGGCAAACGGTAGATCACAGAATTTACCCCCATCAAAATATACAGTTTACTAGAGAAAGATATATGGCACAACGTAAAATTGTGTACGTGTGAGCTGTTTATGTAAGTTTAATTATCATCAAGTAAGGTTATTGTTCTGCTTTCTTGGAACTATGCATAGCCCCAATACATACAAGCTTTACCTCGTTATCATAACATGAAAACTGAAGTCGGGTTTCATTCATTTGACATAAGTGTATAGAATTTTAAAATGCGCAGAAATCAAGTGCCGATTCCCATCTCCAAAAATCTTCTTTACATTTTTACAAGGTAGAGAGTCATTTTCCATGCTTGTCTCCACACATCATGCATTTGCTAAACATGGTTCACAAATAACGTAAGCAACAACTTAGACTAAATACTTGAATCTATTCATATACGCATAATATATGGATAGATAGGATTACTTTTCGATTGCAATTTCCAGTTAGCTTAACGTATGAAAATCAAAATAATATTTCCAATTGCAGGAACAGATGCAATATTTAACGTCTCATGAAACCGCATAACTCCAACTTCTCCATACACTAAATGATATAGCTTAATAATTACTAAATTAAATACTATATATGTATTATAGATGAATAGATGAATTTGTATAAAACTACCTTTGTACAGACTCATATCGGTAAAAATTAAATTTTAAAATGGAATGTGAAAAAAGAATATACCAAGAGTGAACATAACATGTATAAATTCCAGTGCATGTACAATTTGTTTTAATATTTATATGATGTATGATAATTTGCTAATCCCAGTAGTAGGTAATTTTGTAAACTATTAAAAGGGGGTATTGAACATGGTTTTTTAAATATAAGAAATATGCTATATAATTTACATACATTCATTCAAATAACTGCAACTTAAACAGCGGCAATGGAAAAAGGGTACGTGATGTACTTGAAGTGTTGATATTTTATCTTAAATCCGCTGGAAGAAGTAATAAACTTTTAGTGATCTTTAATTTGTCTAGCCTGATGTAATTACGCTTCAGAAGAAATGACTTCAAATGAACGTCTCATGCAGAACATATTATGTACATAAAAGTTGAAGAATACACAATTACTACACGTATACTTGCAAATGGCCAAAAATTATCTTTAAAAATGTAATAATATTTCATAATTCCAGAATTGAATGTCATTTTATGACTTTTATGCCAGTATACAGCTTTAAGTAGATTAAATTTTCGATTCTATTACTAATTCGTAATCATGTTTCCATCATAAACTATTACTTGATTCTCATAAATAAAATTTAGATTTTAAAACGAAATTGTTTACTGAATCTCTCAACCAAATTTTCCTTCTCTCCTCTTTCGTTACATTTCTTTTTTGGAAATCATATTTCATGCAGGCGACTAGACGTCATCGCGTAATTTAACACCGTGTTTGTTCATCCAATTATGAGAGCAATTCGTGTGGAGTACGGTATGTGTATAAATGTCAATGACACTTTAATATGTTACCGTCTTTATGTTCTCCAGTGACACTGCCAAAAAAAGCTGACGTATGTGCTTAATTACCCGGTATATTACAAATGGAAATTCAGTATTAGCAAAAATTGATTTTATTAGCGCAATCATCATCATTCTAATCAACATACATAATATGGACATCCATCCAGCACTATAACATTTTTCTACAGAAGAAACATTGCGTTGCAATGAACTACAAGATGAACTAACAATATTATAGTCATTTTTATTCTTTCACTACTCTACTTAAATAATGACGATTATGCGTATGTATAATATGTATTACAGGTTAAACGCTAAAAGTGACATTTTAAATCTTATTTACAAAAAGTGTAGATTACATGAATATTCATAAGAATAAAAAGATGATCTTACATAAGTTTCTAAAAGAAAAGAGAAAAAATATAAAGTTATTTAACCATTCCGTTGCATTTAACGTTACACATACATGTATATTATCTATTACTACAAAACAATACTCTTCTTTAAACATTTCCACATTAGTTTAATGGAATGTAAAATTAGTAATTAGTCAAAGTTTTGAATTATTTTCAGAAATTTAATGGCTATACAAGTTAGGGAAGCAAATATGTATGGTAAAACTATCGATTACAATGAGTCACTTATCAACGCATATGCATTTTAAATTCATAAAAACTCATCAACGTCATTGTGTATATCATATTGGAAAAAACAGTGTTAAGTATCAATTATATCGACATATGCATTTAGTCTCAATACTACACAGTAGTAAAGTTTCAAAGATAAGCCTATTTTTTAACCAGTAATTTTTTAAGTACACAAAAGAGAGATTATTTCTTATAAATATATTATCGTTCGATTGTAAGCTGTAAATAAAAAAGTAAAACAAAAATGTTAAGCTGTTAGTATGTATGTATATATTCACAACTGTTAATTATTCATTTATTACAACAAAATTGACTAATTTAGGGTAGCGTAATTTCTTGTAAGCACCAATAATTATTCCAAAGAATTGGAGAAATGATTTGACAACTCATCAATTGACAAACTTTTGACAACAATCATTTGAGTGTGTACCAACAACCAATCGATTAACAGCAAATGTGTAAAGCTAGATTTTCAATTGCAATTGTTACATGTACAGTTTTTTAAATCTTAAAAAGCTAAGTAATTCATACCAAATGTACCATTTATTTTTATTGCAAATAAATTTTGCCCAGCATTAAAAATACTTATTATAATAAAAATTTATTACTATGCTTAATGTTATCGTTTTCGTGGCTACTCCATTCTATGTATGTATCGATACTCGACATAAGCTGGAATACACAGTCTTATACTAACTGACTATTATAAACATATATAACATCTAAACAGCAAACAATATTATTTTTATTCTAACAAACTGAATCAAGTACAAAAAACATAAACCACGAATATATGTGAATTTATAACCGGCAAGCTAAATTACTACAAACAACGAGGGAAAAGTTTACCTTCAAATCAAAATATAAAAATATTATAAGCTTTAGAAATGCTTTCGAATGATTTTCTGTTGAAATAAAACAACATAGCACTTTATAATAGCCAAATGTCATCTACAGCATCATCTAAAGTTAACTCTAAGTGATCAACCGAATATCATTTCCAAAACGTAAAGGAAAACCTTTTCCCCTTCGATGACTGTCCATTCTTTGCATGTGGAGCAGATGATGAAGGGGTAGTATCAAAAGATGGTTCAGAATAAATATGCTGACTTAAATTCAGACTACTGTTGTGTAATGTGGCTCTGGCAGTGTCTTTATCCAACCCAGGAAAACGTTCTTGCTCATCAAGCTCACGATATGAGATTATTTCTTTGGGTCGTCGAAGATCACTTCTTGAGCCACTACTGCAATTGGGAATATTGCAACCGGAACTTTTGCCCGGTATTCTACTACAATCAAGAGGCATGGGCATTACTGGATGCCCAAGACGTCGAGGACTTCCAGATGCTCCCATGTGAGGAGATGGATATCCAATCCTATCGCCACGTATTGGCTCCCTATCAATACCTCCACGATTGGGACTCAAGCCAAGTGATGTACCAACCACCATTGACTTGTGATGTGGCATTGATGTATGTTCATCATCCATCGGACGCCACATTCCTCTAGATCGCATTCCATTTTCAACCCAGCGGTCCAAGCTATCTCTGGAGCCTGTCTTTGATCTACTCAATGATCTAAGCAAGCTTTCTCGCGAAAGCTGTCGTCTGTAACACGAATTTTAATCAATTAAATCAATTCAGCCAAATAAATTAGTGTATTTTATGATTGACATAATTTGTGTACAAGTTACCTATAATCAGCTTCGGCAGCTTCCCTTGAACGATAACCTTCGTCCAAGCTGTCATGCGACCGCTGCCTCACATACTGGTGATCAAGCTTCTCCCACTTTTGGCGCACGCCTTCAAATCTTTCTCGTGAAAAGACGGGAGCTGGCGGGGGTGGATTGGATAAATCCGGTGACCTCTGACGTAGCTCTGGCCGCTTGGGTAATGGTGGAGGAACTGGCGATGCAGATGCTGATCCATGACGTGCAGGCGATTGATGCTGCTGCTGTGACTGTGGTGGAGCCCTATGGTGAAGAGTTGAGTCAGCAGAGTGTGACCAGACTGGTCGAACCAAGAACTGAGAATTCTCGGTCACCACCAAATGACTTGGATTCCAGTCTTCTTCTGAAAAAAAACATTCCAAAATGTTATAGATTATGTTACATCTTTAAAAAAATGTGTGACATATCGTTCCGCAATGACAGAATTAAATCTGTACGCTCAACTTGCAACAGTTCAACTAGTGTGAAAAGTGGCACAAATAATTATTGAATACTTAGGTGACTACACAATGTTAGTGCTTTTAAATGCTTAAAGCTCATGCTATATCTATGTGAAATTGGTAAATTGAAGGGTGTGTCCAGAATAAAATTAACATAAAGTTATGTCTCTAATAATAATAAACCTACTTTTAGATTTGAAAATAAACCTTTATATTCACATACATGCGCAAGCACAATATTTCACAAGTACAAGCTATGGAGGCTTTAGTGCAGTCCATAATTTTGGAACGAAGTAAAAATAAATTATCGCATTTTACACATCCGTGTCAGTGTGTCTCGTGTAATAATCGTGTACGAAATACGCTGCCTAAAAGTACTTAATCAATCCGGCTTGACTTTTAATGAACCCTGGTAGCATATTTGCGCAATGATTTGCGCCGTCGCGTGATTGTGAATCATCGAAGATCAACAATGAGATGCCAAAAATTAAATCGCCGAAAATTATTTAATTTTTATGATTCACATTGCGCAGACGACAAGACTGAAATCTAGATGGTCCATTATGATTTTATTTTATTTCTAGATCTTTGTAATTTGCAATCAGATTTACTGTCTTGAATCTTGACCTACTTTTATTTGCTTAATAGTAGCCCCAAGCTTATGGGGGCAATATGCCGCAGTAATAAATTAACTATTTTCCCAATACTAGCATATTGAAATGTGTAATATGTAAAATCCCTTTTTAATCGCACTGTAAACTCTCTGCTGTAAAGGACTGATAATTTATCATTGAAAAATTAATTGCTTGAAATTGTACTTCAAATTTTTATGCTTGCGTTTAAATGCCAATTTGGTTCTGGTTTTAAAATATGACTGATTTCATTTAATTTTGCTATACGAAAACTCAATTTTCACGGTTTATAGTATTGTTATTAATAATTGAGAGTTTCGTATGCATTTAAGTTTATTTCCGTCATCACAGGTAAGTACGCAAGTTGAAATATTTTATTGACACAAGAAAAACCCTTTCAACGCATACATATAGTCATATTATTATAATGAGTGTTGTGTCGTGCGTGGCCTCTGAAGGTTACAAATAAAGATACATTTTCTAGGTTACAAAAATAAACCAACATGTATACACTCAACGTGTATATTGTGCCTATTTTGAATATAGTAATTGAGTATGACACATAGCTTCTTGTTGTTCGTGTGTAATACCTAACCCCTATCATCACCATTGATAGTTAGTTACGTACAGGTAAAGTGAGATCATCGATCTACCGCACCTTCTTCATTGAACCAATAATAAAAGCAAAATACTTTCTTTTCGATGATTTTTTAAAACCTGTTACCAGTTTCACCACAACTTCTCAACAACCTCCTTAAAATGATAACAATTTGTAACTTTTCTAAATGCTGAAAAATAAACTCAGAAAATATGATAATGATACTTATTTGCTCCTCAGTCAATCGATTAATTTGAACCTTTGCAATAAATGTAAGTTCAAGATTATAACTTTCAAATTTGTTTTAAATATAAATCGCATTTTACTTCGTATTCAAGAGTGGACACTAGGTTTCGAATCCAATTAAATTTAATGCTCTTTCCGATTAAATTTTTAACCCCTTCCTTTGTACAATGCTTTGATTGCCGAAACATCATTTAAATTTTAAAATGCTGATTTACTTAATTTTAGCACATTTTTGAACACATAAATATTTTTATGCAAAGAAAACTGCTAAAGTTTTGCCCCATAAATGCGCCACTTTACTATATTGACTATAGAACAATGAAGTTTTACACTGACAATGAATTTAAACCACTAAAAGTGTTTAGGAAATTTTTGAGGGTTAACGTCTGTTGCATTTAACAATTGTTCATCGCATCATGCATGTGGTCATTTTGTGCATTACTGATTTTGTCATGAATTCTACTTGAGTTGCTGTGGTATTTTTATAGGAATATAAATTCATGCAAGCAGTGAAAATATACAAGGCGAGATAAATGTAGTAAAAAGACAAAAAAATATAACTCCTTTTTTCTGTGACAAATCCAATAATAATAGCAAAATTACTAAAGATTATGCCTAAAAAATAAAATTGGATGACTAGCAGCTAAGTCTGGTTTACTTGCCGACGCGGCCATGTTGGGGACCATAATTTTTTGATAATGCCGTAAAAAAATACATCGTGCAAAACCCTAAAGCATGAACATCATCACTACGGAAAAGAAGATGAGGCAAAACATGATTAAGAAGATCCTATAATAATAAGAATAATAAATATAATGTAGAAAACCGAAAAGCTTTTGTTGGTGGTGTTATTTAAGATTTTTATTTTGCCAGTAATGCTTGTAGCCAAAACAAATTTTTACTGGCTGTGAAATTTTTTTTTGGCAATTTTCAACAATACGTGTTGTATGGGATATAGGATAATCAGTGTAGTACAATGAACCGCTGCCGATGGCTGATGGAAAATAAACAAGGTGGATATATGTTGGATGGATACACAAGATGTATTGAGAACGAGAAAGATGTACTAACGGAATAAGAACATAGACGTGAGAAGGGAAAAGAGAGAAAAATCCTTCACACAAGCCTAATTAGTGCCACTACTGTTGTTACTAAAATTGCTACTGCCTGTTTGTTTCCTACATATTTTTTTTATCAACAACAAATCATGGCATAAAAATTACCATTTTTTACCTTCGAAATGGGGACTACTTATTTTTTTATCTATAGGATTTCGTCAAGTTTAATAGTTTTGGGCTTAATTATAATTTTTACTATTTTAGTTTAAAAAAAATATCCATAAAATGAATGCTATCTTGTAATCTCCTCCACACATTGCAAAACTACATTATACACACATGCTACAAGGTCACTAGACTAGATTAATGTTACTGTAATCTTTTCTCTGGCCTATTTCAACTCCAAACTTTTATGGTACCATTATATTTCTCCACATATTTTATTTTCATTACTTTTGACATGGCCAAAATAGCTATTAAAAGATAAATCTCAAAATTGCATCAGCAGTAGCCAAGCAAAGATTACTATTTTTATGTCCCTTCTCACCTCATACAGAAAACATGCTTATATAAGGAATTAGCTTACGCTTTGTTTAACTTCGTAATATATCAAAGTGCAAGAATACATTATCTTTTGCTATGTGTCGTTGGTTGCATTTGCGTGAATTTTTAAACTGATTTGCATCGATGATAATGACATGATGGCGGTAAAAAGGGTAAATAAAAACTCCTTTTTTTCCTGTCCATGTACGTACACTGTACATCATTTTACACTGATATTGCCAGGAATGTTACAGCTAAAACACGTAATGGTATAAACATAGCCTACGTGATTTAACCCTTCTTTTTTTTAAATTGCCATTTATGTAAACTATTTTTGGTCATAGTGTACATGCCAAAACAACAAAGCGTCAAAAGCTAAACAAAAAATTGGAGTTACAATTTTGACGTGGACAACCAAATCATCATCATCATCGGCAAAGCATGAGATGATCATCTTCTTCGCCCATCACAACATCATCTTTTTATCAAAGAAGCTAATCTCTGTTATCTCTCTCCCTCTCTATAACTCTTCTTTTGTGCTTGTATATGATTTTGATTTTGTTTAGAGACGGCATCATCGTAGTAATTGTAATAGGATGGTGGTATCATTATTATTATGATATGAGTGCAAAGCTATGTGCAAATGTGCACTCAAACACACACACTCACGCAATATATGTAACATCATTCCAATCCAAGTAGCAAGGATACTTAAGGAAGAGATCCTCCGACCGACCAAAAAAATCTGAGTATTACTTTTTTTTAGTTGTGTGGTGGTGGTGATGGTATGGTGGCATGTCATATAGATTGATATCTTGCCTCTTTTTTAGTGTATTCCTGTTTTCTTATAAATATTGTGTTTTTCAATTCATCTTCATTTCGGTTTTGCGTTTGAAGAAAAATGATGATGATGAGGATGACGATGCTGATATTGTTGACTGAGATGATGACTATGTATTATATGTACTTTTGTGGCTACAAAAAAAAAGATGTGATTGGGTTTGGGAGTACGATGACCCAAAAAAAGAGATATATAAACATCATGGTATCATTATTATTATTACCACATAATACAAAAGTAACGAAGGGTGAGCAGGCGCCTTTTACAATCTCCTTTTGTCTTCCTTTTTGCTTAATCTAGCCAGAGCCAAACTAGCAATATGGACATATAGCGTCATCATCGGTGGCAAAAGCAGAGCTTCACGTTTTTTCCTTTAGTTGTTTTTTTATTATTGTTTCTTATGCACAAAGCCGAAGAAGGACTATAAAATACATATTTTTCTCTGTCGTCGGTGATAATAATCATCAAAGGAGTAAGTTGACGTGTACACAATTGTATAACTCATGTAGCACAAAATGCACTTCTTAGACAGGACAACAGAAGCTCTGCTTTCGTATTATTTTCATAGAAATCATAAAAATGATCATAATGCACCTTGAACAGACAAATTGAATTACGAATTATCGCAAGAGGTTCAAATAAAATATCAATTTATTTTTATTTTCCATAAAAGAACAAGCTATGAGTATAGTAACTTAATGTTTCCCAAAGAAAAAAAAAGGGAATCTGGCTGACAAGTTGCAATCAAAAGCTTGTTTATAGAATGTTAGAATAATGTATAATTTAGCATGCGTACATCATGCATGTGAAGTGTACCCATAATTAGAAGGTTTTTTTTTTGCAAAGCACACTTGTAACACGCTTTGAAATAAATATATATTTATTTAATCACAGAAGACCTTTCAATTTCTGCAAATATTTGTAACATCATCCATTTTGTAGGATAACTTGTATGCATAATTTGCGCTGATTTCAACTTGGAAACTTGACACAAATGAAGACGCTCTGCTATTGCAATGGCGTATGCTTTGGTAATATTCTATTAGCTATGCTGTCGAAGCACCTAACGTCTTGAGTCTTGACGTGCACTTGTCCCATTTGTCAAGTCATCATCATGATGACTGCCATGACCAATACACGTAATTTGCAAGAAGCCTTTTAAATTTTCTATTAATTCTGTCTGAATACGACGAAAATATTAAAAAATTAAATCAATCATTCATATCAGGATTTCACAATGCTCTCTATCTACTATAATATATCATATAAAATCTAACATGAAATTCAATTTTAATTGACGACTGCAGCTTCAAAATGACAGGTGCGTAAAAATTAGTTATCATATCACAATCAAAAGTCAATTTTCCTGTGCATTACTCCACAAAAACCAAAGTCATTGCCCTTTTTAAATGTTTTTTTTCTCTCTTACATTTCGCTACATATTTTCAATTAAAGCTGTAAAATGATTTTTATAAAAACTAAAATAAAAAATTGGAAGCGCCTGCTACTGATTAAAGGGAAACGGAAATATCCACACGAACGATTTTCCTACAAACCAAACAACTGCAAGCCAGCATAACAATGATAAATTAAAAAGAGTAATGTTGTGGAAATGGTATCTTCTTCTTGGATATTATTGCATAACACCTGTGCATACTTTCCAAAAGGTGAGCTCTTCCGCTGTTTTTTTTTGCTTGCACCCATTGCTCTTCTACCAGAACAACGCCACGTAACATACATGGTCTACTGAACAACAGGTGCAAGCAAACAAAACGCAGACTTCTGTTTTATCATCGCTGGCATTTGCCATGGCATAATACTTTGGTGAATATTCTTGTCTTGGGTTTGTTTGGTAACATGTAATTTTATAATTACCTAAGCACCTGGAATCTTTGGTAATAGTTATACTTACATGTCGGAAGGATGTTATGTACACGAATGAATTAGTGTAGCGCAGCTTGCAGAGGAAGAAAAGACTTGGAATTCGTCATAGGTAATTTTAACATATTAATATTCTTTCCTTGTACGCGTTACATATTGTATGTCGTATGCATAACTTGTAAAATAAAATTCTGACTACATTTTATCCAATTCTACTCGTTCAATTTTTTTCAAAAAATAAAAATGAAAGTAGACGGAATCTCCTTCGGCGAACAATAGTAATCAACGGTTTCACTGCCAAGAGTGCCAATAAACCCACACAACAATGAAATGGATGCCTGTGTATGTGTACCTCTATCAAACATTAAAAATCTCAAAGAACCTTGCATTCATCAGGAACGATGATGATCATATCAAGATCATGATGACGAATATCGAGAACGCTATCACTTCATCTCATATGAGGAACATGTTACGTGGGTGCCAACAAGGAATCAGAATCACACACTGTAAATCTAACCACTACTACTGCATTCAACTCTATTCACAGTTTGTTACATTACTATGTGTAATGTATGATATGATATGAAATTATGTAAACAATCTAAGGATTTTAATGTCTCTATTTCTTTCAAAGAGAATAAGAAAGAAACAGGATGCATCATTTTCTGTCGTTACAGTTACATCATACAATAACCTTCAATTAATATATTGCGCCTGCACTTGATAAGGTTACCGATGTCGATCATCCGCTTATATATTATTGCATTGTACTGATTTCTTAAGAGGTTTACTATTTTTATGTCTTGCGAATCGGCATTGAATTTTTTTTGTCTGTAATCTTTCATTTCATAGTCCTTTGAAAAAACCCACTCGTTTAATATTAATACATAAAATATAACTATGAACTTCATGCAACAATGTAACCAGTAAATTACAACTAGTTCGTCAGTATAGTGCTGAAAGTCAATACAAACTAGCGCACAAACAAACAGGCAAAAATCCAAGAGGGAGAGAGCGGATTCTTTCAACGCAACCATTTTACAATCAAGTTATGGTTAAAATTGCAATCAGACCCAGAAGAAAGTAAGCAAAGCACACACACGTGCAATCAAAAAATTATGTGTATCCTCACAAACTACTGGTTGAACAAGTACAAAGATTGTAGTCAATGAAAGACAATTTTTATGAGTTTTCTTTAATTTTATTCAATTTTAATAGATAACTGGAATGTATTGCATTCCCCGCCGAAGAGTACTAGATTGGCTGTTAAAAGCCAAGCTAAAGACGTCCCTTTTATTTGTTGCGGAAATCAATGTTAGATTTTTTTAGCAATTTTCACAAAATTCACATTGCACATCATGTACTTGTAATGATCATTAATTCAAATCAATTCTGATTGAGTATATCCATCCCTATTAGTAAATACTATTCATCAACAAAATTGCCTTTTCAAATCTTCAAGTTTGAGCTATTCTAGTTTTGTACAAAAAAACCAATCAAATTCTTATGACATCTAAATTTATTCCTATCATAATGAAATAAGAAGGTAAATAAGAAACGTTTATAAAATGCAGTTTTCCTAGTTGTCATTGTGTACTCACTCTATAAGGTAAAATATTTTATTTTTTCCTTTGGGTACAGACATGAATTTTTAGATGTTTTGTAAGCGCACATTTTTTTATAGCATAGATGAGACAAGGCACATTCTCATAAGGTGACTATCTGACCATGACAAAATGCAAAACATGCACCAATTTGCACTTCATAAAGATGATTACATAACTGGACTTTTGGTTTGAAATTACTCCATTTTAATATTATTTCCTTAAAAATAATGTACAACCATATGTTTGACTAATGTTATGTGAATTCCGCATTGCACTTCAATGTTGTAATACATATTTTTTTAGAATCATGGCCAGCTGCATTGTATGAAATGCGTAATTTATCTTTTAACTATAAAATAGCAAGGAGCGAGTGATAGTTGAATAAAAACTGAAAAACTTGGTTTGTCAGTTTGTGTCAGTAATTTAAGAAGTCTATTCAATGTACTCATTCTTCACCAAACCACCATGCATCTTCAATGATTATGAAGTTAGCTTCATTGGCATTTATGTAAATTTGTAAGCTTACAAAAGGACTTTTGTGACTTTACAATTTTTGTAAGTATACTGTGGTAAATAATATTATTATGGTACAGCGATTCACTACACGTCAAAAAAGAAGGGTGAATAAATGGAAGGGAGCACGCAACAAACAACAGCTAAAAAATTATAAAACTCAATAACGCTCTGGGTGGTGTGGTTGTTAGGATAACGGCTTGCGGAGATGACGATGGCGGGGACTGTGCTGTCAAATATGAATTTTAACGCTCAACTTATTACGTGGCCTGTCTAAAAAAGTATGAACAGTTAAAATACACACGACACAATGCCACAGTCAACCACACACATGCTTATGATTATGCAACCACGATTACTATTGTTATCGTCCCAGTATAATTATTCTTGTTGGCAGTAAAATCACCTTTTCAACTTTACCACTTGGCAAATCAGTGTAACATGTGAAGTCATGGGTTAGCTGCAATTCTTTGGCCAAAAAAGTGTAGAAAAAAAGATTTTACTTGAGATGGTGGATGGGTCCTCATTTGTTATTATAAATTGTTCGATCGATGCAACAACTTAACATTTTTACAATACAATGCATATACATATGTCATTTATTGCGTTTCTCAATGCAAACCCATGTCACAATGTACTTTTGAAAAACAACCATTAAAAAATTGCAATAAAAAATCTAAACAATACTTACCCTCTGAAGACGATGGCACAGCAGTGTTTTCCATTAGAGCTTCATGAATTGGACTGCAGTTATCCTCTGTCGATCCAATCCCACTTGAACGGCCGCAAGACTCTTGCTCTCGAGATGCATAAGATCTTCTATTTCCAGTTGCACCAACAACCGCAGGGTTGGAGCAACGTCTTGACTCAATCCCAGTCAGATTGCCCCGTTGACGATGTATTGTATCGTAGTCGCGTGGTGGAAACAGCAAAGGGGTGTTTTTCTTTCTTGCACTCAACTTCTCTCGTAGCTCAGCAGCCAAAGAGTCATACAAAGTGGCTATCCTGTCAGAAGTTAGATTGGATGCTCCAGAACCCGATCCAAAACCTCTATCCGAATTTTCCGAAGATTCGGAGTTTCTGCAGTCAAACTCCGGGGTACCCCGATCTCGCCCTTTAGACATTAGTCCTTTAGTTTGAAGTCTTGACTCAATGTCCTTAAACTTTTGCTGGTTATCTTCACGCTGTACCAACATTTCCAATTGTTCTTTTAGAACTGCAGCGGTTTCCGGCGAATCGCATCTAAAAAAGTATCAAGAATATAGAAGATGAGCATTGTTACACATGAATAGAATAACTGTACTTCCTTCTATGCTTTTTTGGGGGGATGATTCATACTGAAAAACGGATTTTAGAATTATTCTACTAAAATATATAGAATGAACAAAAGCCTAAATTTCTCTTTTGGTCGCAATTTTTAGACGCAACGACGAAAATCATGTATTTGTAACATGCAGTACCGTACCAGTAATTGTTACATGCTTTAGTTGTTTTAAGTAAGGAGCGCAACGTGCTTTAAAACAAGTCATAAATTCTACTTCCCTTGTTCCTATTGTCATCGAAACCAACAAATGTGTTCAAGAGAATAAACTTCCCATTGAGATCGTTATTACAGCTAATATTATTATTGTTAATGTTTTGTTTAAATAAGAGCTTATTTTAATTACAACGCTTAAGTCATTTAGTAAAACGGTCTGTATGAGAAAGCTTGAGAATCAAAAATGTCAGATAAAAATTCAATACATTCTAAACAAAAGAAAACGGAAGTTTAAAAAAATTCACATCGCCAACTTTCCGTCCATCATCAACATGTAATTTTTTTTCTCTACTTTTGTGTTTTACATGTAAAGTCATATAAAGTAAATAATATACATTACTTTTTGTGAAGATACAAACAAACGCGAAATGCGACTACGATATTCTCTTTGTACACTGATTGTTGGCATTCCATTAATCTACTTCATATTTAGCAGTTACAGCAGACCAAACAATCGTTTCAAAAACAAATTTAGTTTTGTCATAAAGCAACATACAGTAATAAAAAAATCTATCTAAAAATCCTACAAGAACAACATGGGTACTTATTAAAATGCTCACATTTAACAATGGAAATACGTTTGTAGTGTAAAAAAGGTGATAATGACTATAATGCGCTATAAAATTAAAGATTGTAGAAAAATTTATCTGTTCGCTGTACGCCATTGTTTAGCATGTTGTTATTATATGAACCGTATCTGTTTTTTTAGTGCAGTGCAAGGAGTCAAACGTTTTGTTATGACAGGTATAATATTTTAACATTTGGTGGACTACAATAATGCATCTTCTTTTACAAATATTTTAGCGCAATTTCAGAAAAGAGAAATCTTACGAAAAAAAAACAATGCAGACAAGTTACATTCTGCTCAAAAAGACATGAGCTTTGATTGTTAACAAATCAAAAAAAAATTGTTATTGGGGATACATGGGCATGGGCATAAAACTACATAATGGATTTTTGTATAGTTGTATGTTGTAAGACATGAGTATTGTATGCGGATATATTTTTACAAAAGCATGCGTCCTATTGTTGATTGCATTACACATGTCAAACTACATGAAAAATAATAAAAAGAAGCTGTAAACTATAGAAATACAAGATGAATTGCTTACCTGTAGCAATGAACGTGAACCGGGCATTTTGTGTCAGGATTGTAGAGAAGGAGAATGCAGGACACTACATCATCATTTGGAGGTGGTGCTTGAACCACACAAGTTATGGCATGATGAGGGATGAAGTGTTTTTCAGTGGGATTGTTGGCATCCGATCCACTACTCGCTCCGACCATACGCTGATTGCAGGGAATAATCTTTAATCCTTTCCCACTAACTTGAAGGGTCACTTTCAATGCTTGCATGCGTGACTCTTGTGACACAAAATATTGTAGAACGGGCTCAATATAATGGGTGCCCCGTAATCCTTTACTTTCCTTTGCCCCGAGAAAGAGGACATAGTAAGAGGATTTCTTCATTTCTACCATGCTTACTGGCATTTTTTCCATAATGAGTTATTTTTGTACTTTGAAGTACCGCACGCGTATTTTGCAGATTAAAGTAATTTCTGAAAAGTGAACCTTCCGACTTCCCTCACGAGATTCTCAAAACGTCGCTGATCTCAAAACGAAAAGATTCCGTTGGTAGAAATAGTTTATCTGAAAACACAAATGAAAAATGGTTTGTTAGTACTTTTTGTCGCTGTAATTTGTAGTTTTGTGCTACTGTAAATGAGTACAGACATTTTAATTAAACTTCCGGTTATAACTGAACTAATATTTATTAAAAATACAGATGCACAACCCATTAATGCAATGAATTTTAAAACTAATTTTCTGGGTCAGGAAATCATCAAAATATTCATGTTTTAAAACCAACCTGAATAGAAGCTTTTGTAGCAGTACCGTGGCCCTCACTTGCTTGTTTTTTAAATGATGTGTTAACAAAATTTAAATACAAATTTTTTCCTGTCTTGATTTAAAAATCAACGCTGAAAACTTAGAAGAGATCAACGTCGAAGGGATACCTTTCGTGATAGCGATATGATTTAAAATGAGTAGATTTCTTAAAATTGCAAAGGCTTAAAAGACTGGAAAAGAAAGAGAGAGAGAGTGACAAAAGCAGGGCTTCATCCACTTCGCAGGTCGGAAGAAGAATGGACAATCTGAGCCAGGGAAAGCTTGATTGAGGGAGAAGTAGCAATATTTTATGGCCTATAAACCGGGTTTTAACGAGGTGGCAAATGTACAAATATGCTTAAAAATCCTCATGTAATACACTTATATCTATTTGGATGCAACACACGGAATACAGTACAACACACTCCACACAAGTTACGTATCTTTGCACTACTGAAAATTGCAAATATATAATATTCTGTCAACAGGCTACTTCCATCTAGAAATTAAAAAAGCACAAAACGGCTCAGCTCAACCCCTTCCTCCTATAGGAATATTTCAAGTAGTAATTACTTATTGAAGGGTTTCCCTTGTAATGCAAAAGCTATTACATTGAATTGAGAAGCATATTCTAATTTACATTTAGATGCATGGCTTTGCTGAATATTATGTGTTTTCTCAGTTTCGAAACATAAAGACGCCATCCAAATAATGAAAACCTTTAGAACTGCCCTAAGCAACGAAAATGAAATCGGGCTACTTTAACTGCATGACAAGTAGAGAAGACGAAAATGCATAAAACTCAAGTCTTATATTTTTCGCTCCATTGCAAAAATACCTCGTAAATTTTTGCTCACACGCCTACATTATCCGCCATTTAATTTCAAGTGTTTTAAGCAGTAAACAAGATGACATGCCACCGAAACCAAATAAAACATTTTGCATAAACGATTCTGGAGTACAGCTAATTTGATTAGAACTTGAGTGGTGAAACCAGCAAAACCGATGTGCAAGTGCATACATTCCATTCTGCATGAATATATCAGTATTATGTATTGTTTTATGACTACGGCCACATGGTAAAGTTAAAAGGAAACTTTTTATGAATGCCTTCACGGAGTACTATACATAAAACGTTAATTCTTTACGTGCAGCTCATGTAACCGATTCCATAAGTAACAACTCCGAAACACCTTTCGAGACAACATGACGCAAACTTAAATAAAATTTAATCAAACAAGTGCAATGAAGTAACAAAACTATAGTTTTCAATTATCTATCATACTTGCGAAATATTTAAAGGGGAAAAGTTTGAAATGTTTGCAGACTAAAACCAGAGAAACCTGCATCCAACCCCTCACGTTTGTATCTAATTGACTTTACATTAGTGCAAAAAATAACTTTGAGGAATGTATTTGCATTTTACACTATTGTTTACTTATTAATTATTTTCACAATAAAAAACTAACTTCAGCACACAAACAAATTGGCACACACCTGGATTGGATCAAAAGAAAGTGGGAAATACTGTAATGAAAATACAAAAGATAAAAAAAGAGGAATAAAATGACATTTCACATTAGCACTCATGCATATTCACATAATTTTCATGCATTCACATGTTTTAAATGCAAGTGAATAATAAAATGGCAAAGTAATAAATCGTTATATATATCGAAAACAATACAGTAGTTAATTACTTGCAAAACTAATATTCAATCCATATTTCAATCGACGCTTATTATTGTACTTAACAGTCCGAGTATGAATACTTATAACACACCTTGCCTTGCCGCAAATACACCTGTAATAAAAATTTTCATAATAGCATCCCGGATTTAACCGAGATGGGTTCATTTCCCTGTTCAGCCAACCCAACATACATACATACATAATATACAGATGGCGTATTTCACGCCCGTTAATTATTCTAATTTGCAACATAACGACAAAGAAAAGTAACCACAATCACCAGTCCCCCTTCCCGTCTTTCTGCGAATACTCTAGTTAGCGTAGGTATGTATGTCGTTTATCGTTTATCCTCTGTCAGTTCGTAAATCATAGCGACAGAGTTGTGGAAATCGAGGGCCGCAGAAAAAATAAGAACGCCATTTGAATATTGCTATCCTACAACGAGGATTTGGAGGATGAGGTGATTTCAGGGTACAGTGGTTTTTATCAGTTTTTTATTTTATTTCAGCATTGAGAACCACTGGCCGGTAATTATATGTATTGGAATTTATACTGCACAGTGTATACAACAATTAATACTGACATTCGTTCAAGTTTATGGTTCGAGAGGTGTTAAAAACGTTGCCGTTAATAAAAAACATCATAAAATATCCACCCAAGATGGTCATAAAAAGCAAATAATAAATAATGAGTAATAAAACAAAAATAAATCTTAATACCAATAATGGTAGCAACAGCAAACTTTAAACAATGCACAACGTGATGATAATGAAAATATTATAAAAACACAGTATTGTTACAGATTACATGCATTAAGTCAACTGTATTCCTGTGGTTGATGTTTAATAATAGTTTTATCTCAAGCTTATTTTTCACGAATCATTCCCATTGCGTTTTTCTTGGTCTCCCATAATGACTTTATCATCTTTTCATCCCTTTTCAAAATCTATTTTTGCTACAAAACTGATTTGGTCAAACCTGTGGCGCCCCACACTGAGACTTTTTTTTGTGTAAAAACATTTCTTGAAATTGTCCGCACAAAAGAAATTCCTTCTGACTTCATCTACCCAACACCACATGTCATAAAAGAATAACTAAAACTACACGAATAAATATATTATTCGCCCTCCTCATCCTCCGCCTTGAAAAGAAAAAAATCACAGCTAGTAAAAAACAGTAACTGAACTAGAAACCGCATTTAGTTTAAAAAATTCACACAAAGTCCGAAAATGGCATGTAAGCAGGAATAGAAAGAAACCAAGGAAAATGAGCAAAGGAGAAGCGGCAATGAATGGGAAGTACCACATCATAAAATCATGAGTAGCAAGTATTATTGTAGCATTCTAAGTTTTTCTGCGCCAAGTCATCATAGTTTTTTATATAAAGATTATAATGGCCACTTTTTGTATTGGCTTTGGCTGCATTTTCGGCTTTATATTTTGTGATTTGATTTTTCTATCAAATTGTAATGCTATGTAGTATAAGTAGTTAAGTACTTGACGATTATATCCGTGCTCCTTTTGGTTAGTTCCAACAGTCGAACAAAAGATGCGTATTTTTCGTCTCAATTTTCAAATATTTTTTACTCAATTTGATTATTACCTAGACATATTCACATTCACATTACATTATTGCATGAGCTCAAGTTGCTTGACTTCCATAATCCTGCTGGCATCCTAACCGCAATACAATTCACTGATGTAAATTGTCACGATGCTTAGTTATGTAGGATATAAATATAAATGGAATCATAAGCAATTTCACAGTAATAATGCTACAAATCTTGTGTGTAGATAAGTGTTGGAATGATATAATGATTAATGATGATAAATGAAAATTCTGCCCTACGACGCGACGTCTCATACAATACTACACGTAGTGCTAATCTTGTAAAATCATCTTCCTTCTACTTGGTGCGCGTGAAAAACAGTATGAAAGTTTTTTTTGGCAATTTACCGACAAATTATTGCATGTATTGCAAGAAAAATGTCAAAAGTTCGTTATTCATCATCAAATTGTTGGATTTGCATTTTGATTTTTGATTCACAACCTTATTTTTTGTAAAGTTAATTCAAACAGTTGCTCATCATTGTAAATTGTATAAGAAGCAGGGGTCCTCTAAAGAAAGAAAGAAATCTTCAAAAGAATAATATTTCTAGAGGATTAGTTAAAAATAAAGAAGCATAATACATTGCAATTGCAATGCATGGAAATAAGGTATAATGAAATTAAATGCATACACACGGACAGACTAATCAAATGATTGAATTTTGATGAGTTATGATGGAAAGCAGGTTCTTTTTTTGAAATTTTGATGAATCCTCTCAAAATATTTAAGCTTTGAATACAAGATATAATGAATAAAAAGTGGGATTCCTTTATATTTTTATTGTTGTTTACAATTTAGATTTCAAAAGGAAGGAATGTAGACAGAAATTGCATTTAAAGTTGCTATGCATATCCTTAATAAAGTCAAAACACAAGTAACCTCAGTCAATGCAGCATTTTTCGGTAATTGTGCACGACCTTCTTGGAATTACTCGAAATAAATTCGTTTGTTGAAACGCACGCGTTTTGATAACAAATAACAATTGGATGTCGACAAGCCACTTTGAGTTTAGTATGCGACTGATCAAACATGCATTTGAGAACAAGAGATGTAAGAGTGTGTAACTTTATGCACGCATTTTTGTATGTCCGCATGATAAATTGATCAAAATAAAATGCTACTAAAGTGTAATGTAGAAAGGTTTGATTCAAGTGGAAAGAAAATTTAGATTGTATGAAACCTAAAAAGTATCAATTTCATTCGTATAAAACAAAACAATTCAACTGATTTTGATGAGTAGCAAGCCGCGACCAACCAGTTGTGACAATAGTAGATATATAGAAGCTGGTGGTAAATGATATAATGCTTCTTCTCATGCGTTGCATGCTAGCTTTTCATTCAACTTACACTCGTCTTTCCTGCTTATGAACTTTTAAAAGGAAAATTTATAATACATATCCCACATACAATCTCATAGAGCAAGCAAGGTAACTGAAAAAGTATCAATTGAATAACAAAGCTTGCCATATATACCCAAAGGATCTATAATTTTGAACCACGGCATTTACACTTTTACAAATAAGCATTGCACAGTCTTCAAATTTCAGTGTATTTCAAATTCGAATGGTAAATTTCAATTTTTTTTACATCTATGTATAGGGACTGCAATGCAACTCAATTGTTGTCAGCGTTTCAGTTATAAGAATGCAAGCAAAAACTAATACATTTTTATTGCAACTTTATACGACTTCAGAGGAGAAAAGGGGACACATCAATCTGGCTCGACCCGACTTTTCTCAAAGTCAAGTTCGAGTTGCTTTGAGCATGCACGTTTTTTTCTTTTAAAAGAATTTTTATTTGGTATAAAAAGACGGCACACGGCAACAAGTGACTTGATTCACATAACCATGTATAATTTAGAGAATGATGATGATTGACTTCGCTCCACAATAGTGGCGGAAAACAAGGGGACAATGTAATGAGTCGACTTTAATAACAACTTGAGGAAGGGAAAGATGCACATAATGCTTTTGTGCATGTCCGGTTGGCATAGCCGTCAAAAAATAATGATACGGAGCCAAATTTCTTTTGCGAAAAATTTCAGACACTCTTTTATAATTTCTTTTTTCATATCCAACATCTTCCCTTTTGGATGCATTCATGACGAGCTTCAGCTGAAATTTAACAGTTTAAAAATTTTAAATTATTGTGTACTGTCGCAAAAAAGGGTGATTATGTTGTTTTTTGGGTAAGTTCTACAAAACGTTTGGAGTTTTACGACTTTGATGTGCATGAATGAAGCACGCGAAGCTTTGTTCTTTTAATTTAGACTAAGGATCAAATTATAAACCAATAAGGAAGAACAAGAACAAGCCACTTTTCTGAGCGTACCATTATTTAATTTTCTAACGTAAAATTTAGAAAATTGAGAACTATTTTTATTACCTCTTATTATCACCACTTATCAGCATTGTAAACTGAAGATGAGTGGATCATTACACCAAGTTGTGTGTAAATTGCTATTTGTGGAATTAAATGGGGTTAGACTGGAAACTCAAGGTAAAATTTCTCGTTGTTATTGTGCGTATTTTTTTAGTAATTTACGTATAACTTCCGCAGTAGTAAGGTTACTTGGGTTACATGAGCCAAGTCAGAGTTTGTGACAAAAACGTGGCAATTACTATATTTCTACTTTATTTGGACTGCCAAAGGTGGAGGTGTAAAATTAAAAGCAAAATTCATTCAAATTAAGATTTTGAAGATGAAGTGAAATAATTGCATCATTATCACCATTTCTTGTACAACTATTTACTGGAGTGTCGGAATGAATTTGGTTGCTACCATCATTAAAAAAGACAATTGCAATTTGTGACTTGCGATAATTGCAAGAAAAACTTTAGATAAACAATTTTTTAAGCGATAAGGAAGGCACATTGATGAGTGGTGTCACAGTCATAATGTAATGTAAATTGGAAAATAATTTTTATTGCTACTAACAGAATTCTATAAATTTTGTCTAAATAGTAGCATGCTCATCCAACAAAACTACATCCATCATCATTACAGTAATAACGATGAATCTCTGCTAGTCATCATCTTTATAATGCATTGTAGAAAATAAAAGTTGATTGGATTTCTCTTTATTGGTATATTTTAAAAGAAACCTTTCAGGAAAAAAAATCGTAAATGTAATTAGCAGACAACCAATCTGACCATGATTATATGAACCAAAGAGCCACAACTACTTACTGGTATAGGTATACATACGAAAAAGACACATTTGCATTAGCATCAGCCACCAAGTTTTAAAAGCCAACGAAAACTTTGAAAAGTGAAAAGGAAATGTGCTAGCAGTTTCCTAGTAATCGTGCGTACAAATTGTAAAAAGAAAAAAAATCGTGATTTTCAAGAAACATGTTTACATACATTCTAACAAGTACGATGAAAAAGTCAACAAAGTGACTAGCGGGATAAAAATGTGCTTGTGCTGTGCACATTGTGACTGACAAGAATAACAAATCAGCTATTTTCTACAACTGGTTAATGTGGTAGTGGTGACGACGACGACTGACGACTAGTGAACCCAAAGTAGTTAGTTACTTAAGTAGTTTTGCAATAATGTCTACTTTGTTGGTGTATTTTTTTGTAAAGGTAACGTTGATAAGTAAACTTGCCACTAGAAAATGAATATTAATTGCTTTGTAAAATTAATAATCCCAATGAAAAAGTGATTTAAATGCATACATTAATCTATTCCATTTTACATGAACACATACTTAATATGATAATTTAACTCGGTTCATGAGAACAATAAAAATAGAGGCTTAGTCAGTACAGTGACGACAATGGAAGCATAAAAAGCATATCTTAAATCTTATCTTGAATATAACTAATTGACTCAATTTACAGAGATGTGGACAACAACAAAATTAAATTAATCATGTGATAGTCAATAGCAACCAAACATTTTTCATTTTTCATTCTGGAAAATACAAGTCTACAATATTTCGGTAAAAAGAGAAATTGATTTGAAATTCACTTAGAGACTGAAATTCTTTGTTGTCGTAAACCCAGAAGTTATTGCAATTTGCAATAGGTCAGATTTTAATAAGTCATTGGCCTGTAAGCCAGTTCTGTTACTGTCGCAGTTATTTACCATCATTTGATAGATGTTTGTATAAAATATTTTATCAGACCAATTAATCAATATTTATTCCTTTACAATAAGCATTTGCAATTTCGAAAATGAAATACAATAAATAAATAAACACAAAAATGCAGTTAGTTGTGACTTAGACTTTGTAAAATGTACCTAGTATAATAATTTCATGTCACCACTCATTTTGCTCAGAATAGACATTGCATTGCTCAGAAAGACAAAGAAAGCTACGCAGCAGAAAAATCTATTAAAAAGCTTAATATATTGAGAATGGTTAATCGGATAATCAGAATATAAAAATAAATGACAACAACGAAGGAGGATAGAGGATGAATGATAATGATCAACACACAGTTTAACTACTGAGGTAGCAACATTGCCTGAGAGATGTGCCAAGCAGATGTTGGTTTTCTTTTGAACTGCACATTTGCAAATAAAACGCAACTGAAGAATTATAACTGGCTTTACTATTAATTCATCATCATAAAAAACAAAGGAGGTCAAACTGCCTTGGGAGAAAGGTTGTGACCTCATTATCTTTTTTTCTACTGTTACTCTTTACTTATTACCGGAAAGCAATATTTTCACTTCCATGACAAATATCTTGTTATTATGGCTGTTAAACTGTCACTCATAAACAAGAGCATTAAATAGGAAAAAAAAGTATGTCACCGATTGTCGTACAATTCAGTAAGTCGTGTCGATAAACAAATGGCGAATTCAAAATTGTCAAACAATTGAACGTTTTCATTTTAAAAATACTTCAAATGCTCAGTTGTCAACACACGACTTCGGTATTTTAGGTTTTTCTGACTGTTTTTATTTATTTTTATAAAGTTATGCAACAGTAATAACTCATAAAGCTTATCAAATAAAATACGCATACGCATGGCAGCAAAAACAAACAAAACTAATTTTTTAAATAAACTTTCATTTTTTTGTTGAACAGTAAAAATAAATACAAAACCAACCATTTTAAGTATTGTATCTCCGCAATTACCTGAAAATTGAGTCTCTTTTTGAAAATAAGTCGCATATATCCCTTCCCATTCATTCGGCTAAAAAAATTCCCGTTCTAATGTACATATTGACAAAACGATGTGCCATTTTCTTAGTAAATGTGTGCTTCTTTCATGTGCGTAAGTATCCCTTATCCTCTTGTTTTCATTGTTTTCATATCACTTTAAATTGCAGACAACTGGGTTTACGCAAACTGCAAAATGATCGACGAGGGAAACAGAGAGAGTCGTAATTCATCAAAGCGCAAATTGCTGACTAATTTATCTGAATCTGAGGCGAGGCTGTTAAATAAATGCAATGAATCATGCTGTGTTGCACCTTTCAGGATACTTTTATTGTTGTTGTTCTTCTTCTTGTTATTAAAATATCATTATTTTGTTGATGCTCGTCTTATAAAGAAGAAAAAAAACATTTGCATGCAAGACAGCAATTTAACCAATTCTCATCTAAACAATGACACGCTGAGCAAAAGTATATCATTGAATGCCTGCTTACAAATACCAGAAATACTGCAATAAATATATATAGGATTGCTATAAACTGGGCTAATTCATCATTGCTCAATTTCTCAAAAGTGGAGTAAATTATTCCGTCGTTTTACTGAAAAAAATAGCTTTCCATTCAACTTAAACAGAAAGAGAAGATAAAGCTCTGATTTTTTATATAAAAATCATCAAACAAATCAACATAAAAACGAAAAAGAAAACTATTCGTGATCTTGAACAGTAATAGTATAGTGGAGCGATTCACTACTTTCATTGAAAGACTATCACGATAACACAATTGAAAAAAAAACTTTTAGTTTTTTTTTTCGAAAACGACTAAGGACACAAAGCCAGTTTAGCAGGTATAACTTCTCTCTCTACACACACGTATGTAGATATACAATGTCATCTAATCATCGCATATCGCTTCTCTTTTTTTACAACTATGCATGATGCCACGATGATGGTGCTGCTGCTGCTGCTGCTGCTGCACAATGCAATGCAGTTTTCATTTCATCTTCAAAATAAATACAGGTAGTAGAAGAGACCCATATTTCAACTTTGTTGTTATTATTTTTCTTGTTGCTTTCATATAACAATTTTCATGATCAGCTTATTCGGGAGTCATCATCACTGCAACCATCATAAACAAGACTGGTTTCAGTATTTCTCTACGCATGATGCAGCGTCAGACATGTTATTAAACTTCTACTTTGTTCTGATCTATCTCTTACTGCGTACATTTCTAGTATTTTATTTTTCTCTATGTGGGGAAAAGAAGTTAACTAAAACGGATATACAAAACGTGCGTTGTTAGTAGTGACACTAAAGAAGTAAATATTACACTCGGTTTTTTTTATCATTACACCTTCTTATGGTTTTCTTTCCTTTACAACCTTCTTTTATCATCATTACTTATTGTAACAGATACTATACTCTACCATACCATAATATCACCACTTATTCTTGACTGCCCGTACCACAATTATGTTCGGAGCTAGTAAAACTGGTCTTTAGATTATATTGGCACAAGTACAATACTATACCCTTTTTTCACCGTCGTCATCGTCGTCGCTTTCATATTTAGTCCGTCGATCATTACAAACAAATCGACTATCAAATTGAAAATTTCCGTCTATAATCCTTTTTTGCTGAACGTATAAACCTGACTTTACTCTCTGCTCTTTTAACACATCAAAGCGTTGTGTTGCCTATCCGGCTTTTTTATACTTTGTAACGAAATATTAACACCTACATATTATGTAGTGTAACATTACGTACAACATTTAGCAAGCTTGATTGTTGCATTTATAATCATAAATGCAAAAATGCAGTTTTTTCTCGGTAAACCGGCCTAAAAACAGCAGTACCTAGATAACTTATAACTAATTATTACACAGAGGAGTAACACTGAACAAAAAAGTGTATTGTACACAAAATTACTCGTCTGTCTGGCTTTGAGGAAATTGTAGAAATTACATAGTTCCTTTAATTAAAATAAATTAGAAGTGTACACAACATTGTATATTGGTTGTACTGATACATTATGACGTTTAAAAAAAATGTTTATGATAGTCCATCGAAATGTATTTTTTAAATAAATATTCTGTAGGAGTGTCAACTACCACCCTCTCTTGTCTCGTAATATCTGATGTATCTTATTCACAAGTGCAACAATGCTACATGCCATAATAAAGTATGTTGCTAATAAATAACCATATAATAATATTTAGCATTAAAAAGATTTTTTTATTTGTTCCCGGTTTCAGCTATTGTTGCATAAGAAAAGCTCTAACGAGACAGGGAGAGGGAGGAAAGGGATAAGAAAAAAAGGGGATTTTGAACTTGCATGATGATGCATTATGTATGTTGTTGTTAAGTTTTGATTGAAATTCTAATTAATGCAAATTTTGGGTTGTTCTTAATATCATTACATTGTCTACCATGCTACGTCTATCACAAGCTATAAACTAACAGTATAAACATAAAGTTCAAAAACATCAAACTAAAGATGACAAAATTGTATGCAAGCTGAGAAGAGAGATTATATGAATTATAGGTTGATTTATGGTAGTCAAATAATACAAAAGAATGCGTTGTCTTGCGAACTTGAAATTCTAAATTATATGATAAAAAATTCAGTTGGTGAGAACGGTAAAGCGAGCGTACTTTTTTTAACATAATTACATTGCCCGGTAAAGTTTCATTGAGCGGAAAAAGGTTTAACAAACTATATTTACGAAAAGATTTATTATTGTTTTCAACCTACACCACAAATTTCTATGATTACAGTTTGCATCCATTACACTTTTGTGCATTTTTAAGTGCCTGAGCATACACCAAAAAGTAAATTATACAACTAGCTAATAATAACATTAATTATGAACCAATGAAGCTTTCCCGACGGTTGCAGATTGAACAATGTGAGATGATAAAAAAGGACCTTGAAAAATTCATTATAGGAAGGCAACTGTGTACACAGTAACATACCCCACGCATGATGCGATGGGTGTTCAGACGTTCGTAGTTGTGAACAAAAAGATATGACACAAAAAAGTACTGCTATTACAACAATTGATTTGTCAAAACTAAAAAATATAATTACAAGTCAAAAAAACTTTGCAAAAATAGACGCACTGACTAAGCTATAAAGAGTGTGTTTTGCTATAGGTTATTCTATGTGTAACACCCACAAATGATGATTGAATCTCCCGAGCGAAACGAAATTGAATGCGTAGAGATAGACGCTGATGTGGCGTTGCTGACGACGCCATTTCATTTGTTTCTTGAAAGTGTACAATAGCAATAGTATGTATTTTAGGAGGTACCATTTTCAAGGATACTGGATAGTTTTTTCACGTACTTTATGACTTGTATAGATTCAGTTTGAAATTAATTCAACAATGCAATGCCAGTCTACCAAGTTGTTATGGTAGCACTTGAACAATTGTTACATTTAAACAAATGTTATAATAATCACGGTGATTACTAATACAGAAGAAGCAATTGAGATTCCACTAGAAAAAAAATTACTCTTGGCTTGAAATACAAATGGAGTTTCTACTCAGCGTTTGTGAAAAGCCTTGCGGCATGATTAGATGTAAAATATTCAATTGATGTCCCCAAGTCAACTAATTTCTTTGTTGAGTTGGAATTTGGACACTTAAATTTTGAACTTTTGCTTTGTAAAGTTTTATTACCATTGTTACACACACCCTCCTGTTGTGAGTGCTTAAAGTTTGACAGATGTAAAAAAATATTCTCCTAAAAGTTTCTCATTTTTTTCGTTTTCAAAAAGAAAAACATCTTTTACATGACAAGCTGTCGCATTACATTGTACATCTACAGTGAACCAATCCGTGCAACCCTTAAAACTCAATAGATGTAATTTTGTAATTACAATAGGCTTACTTCGGGGAGGGTTCTGAAGGTTGTACTCTTTAACTCTCTAAGTATTATTATCAATTTGTTTGATTGGTCATCATCCCTTTTTGCTTCATACTGGCAGTCTATAACAATCAATTCTTTTAAACTGAACGAAGAAGGCGGACTACAAGAACGCATGCCAAATTTATATTAAAATAAATAGCGATTCCACCGTGATAAGAATTAGAAAGACCACACTCTTACTCTTGTTGAGTTAGTTACTCTTCAACTGTCTTCTGTCGTCGAGCACAACGAAATTGTAATAAATACATCTTAAAAGGGGCTAGCTGAATCTAGGTATATTTTATTTTTGAGAGAGGACACACCCAATCAACTGAAAATAAATTACTTATTTTTATCCAAACGACTTGTTACTACTGCTTAATTGTAAGTTTGTCATCCTCCTCATAATAGAACGCGTTTAACTGCATTTCAGCTCAGCGAGTGCTTGCTACTATTCTAGCAAGTGCATACACACAAAACTTGCTTCCTATATTTCTATGACTGACACCATTACATTTGTGTAAGAGGGAGGTTTTTTCTTCGTTTTGTAGTTTAAGAAGGACAGAAAAAGAACCCGATCACAATTGAAATATTTTAGCTTTAGTAATAATAGTAGAACGTTCATGTATTCCGCAATCTTTTACGAGTGCTCTGTAAATAAAAATGATCATGATTATGATATGCTATAAACCTACCAACACGAATGCAATCTACTTTTATTTATGCATTTTAGTCTGTTGGTAAAGTAATCCAAGTAGTGAAAGAAACCGTCATGTTTGTCTAGGGAGACATGATCGATCATATATTATTCACACAAATAATGCAACAAGTCCTTTAAAGACTCTAATCGTAAAAATAGTCTTCAATCAAGTCATCGTTTGTGGGTCCATTGTTGTGTTCCTTGTATCAGCGTCGGCATAAGCTGAAGTTGGTTCGCTGAATTTTAAAAATGCTATTTGTTTTTTAACGTTTTGAGTCGGAGCGAAGAAGGGAACAATTTCATGTTTGTATCAGGCTGGTTGGCTGAGAACTGTAAAAAAACGAAGTTACCGTGTTTGTCAACGTCACTTCCTTCAAGTATGCATGTAGTTAGTTCTATTGTGTAAAAATAAAAAGGGAGATTCATTTGGCAACAACAATAGCAATGCAATGCATTCACTTAATGCATGTTTTTTATTACCTAGAAAGGTATACATACTTACTACTTTACACGAGTTGAACACGAAATTGCGAAGGGATAGAGAGCACAATCATTTTTGGAGTTGTTGAGTTGCACAATGTGATGATCATAAATACGTGCATTTTTGCTGCATTGTTGATAATGGGGAATATGAAAAGAATTTTTGTACAAGTGGTGACGAGTGACGATGATTGGTATGAGAATTGAGTTTTGACGAGCAAATCGTTAATCCATAATTGTGCATTCACAATTATACCAAAAGAACAAACCAAGGAAAATGTGGAAAATGACAGAATATTTTTTTCCAAATTTAAAATGAGCTGCTTTTAAAAGATGAAAAACTCTCTGTATTAAAAATTAAAAGTAATTTGTTTAATTTTTATAAGATTTTTACAGCGTTTTTAAAGCACGTTTGTTATAACATTAACACGAATCTTTAAGTACTTGTTAAGATATAATTGACTTTAATTTAAGTTTAAAGTAGAATTCTCAAACCGATTTGCAATTTAAGTCTCAGGCAGATCAACATTCAAACAAACTTCTTATTATGGTTTTTACAACTCATTTCATAACATTCTTTAAATTATGTGACAGTTTTGCTGTTATTATTTTTAACAGATTGATGATGATCTAATGTCGTTTTTCGTAACAAATGGGTGAAATGCATACAGCCAATTTTTCTTTAAAAGCATTGTCAAAATTGCCCATTGTGTCTACAAAGAAACATTTAAAAAGTACAATTTACCAATTGTTGAACGAAATAAAATGAATTTCTATAATTTAAGACATGTAACTACATTGAGTGCTCATGTTCGATAATTGTATCATGGCCAAACATGTACGCACGCAGAATCGCCATAAAAAACAATAACAAAAAAAACATGAGACTATTCTTTTTTATATTCAATTTTAAATGTTTTAACAATTCGCCAACAGCCAATATCTCATTCAAATAGCTCATGTATGTCTAATTAACATTTTCCAGTCATTTAAAAATCGTCAATGATTCTAGAATGTTGAAAATGAAAAAGAAAAGAATTTGTGCACCAGTTTTTTCAATACCATTTTTTCAAAATTTCTCTGTGAAAACCACAAATAGCGTAACAAATGGGATATCTTAAAGAATACATTCTTATACATTTTTTTAAAAAATAATATTGACAACAACTGTAAACCAGATGAGCTGTGAGAGTGAATGAAATGTTTATCAAGTCTGATCACCAGAAATTACTTAGAAAAAAAATGTTTCAAGTTTGTTACTATATGCCCTCACAACCACTAATGATAAATGAATTAATAGTAGTAAACCTGTTTGTGAAGGGGCACACTACTGAACTACTCTAAAAAACTGTTGTACACATGCATACATTGTTGAAAAACGCATGCAATAATATGCAATACAAAAACTAAAGCAAAACTCTTTTGGCCTCACTTTTACATTCTGAGTAGAGTAATTTATCTTTTCAGAAGAATCAACGAGGTCACTTTCATCCTCAGTCAGAGAGCAAAGATTGCTAGAAGACGCGAGTAGAAATCGCTCTTCCCAAATTCAACGCCACAACAATCAACATAACAAAATATTTCCTATAAAACTTAAATACCTCTTTTTAAACAATGCATATCGTCATCAAAATATTATATCTATACGGCACTATTCAATGTAATATCACCAATAAGCAACAAGTCAGACTGGCGCTATGAAACAATCGATAAACTGCTTATTATTTTTTAAAGAGAAAAAAAATCGTTTGTTTGCAGCAACTTTGTAAACCAGAGCGAAACGCATTTAGCCACAATGTCAAAAAGCTGACATAAAACAAGATATTCATGAGAGATGAAGAAAAATTCAATTCCTCATTCAAAGATCTTTCAGATAGGCTGAGTGCATCATCATCGTTGTAATGGAATTTTAATTTTTAAGAAATATTTTGTAAAGGAAAATGTATGTATACAACACTATGAATTACAGCAAAGCCTCTTGTGCGACATCATCATATTACATATTAGATGTATCATTAGTTTAAGCTCTTTTTTTCTTTTTTAAATCAGGCAAAAACAATCAGATCGAAGAAAAGATATTATTTTTAAGTCATGTAAAGCCTTCAATGCCCAACACACACGAAAATCACTGATAATGATGCATGAACACATTTTCACTCGCTGTACTCATATGACAGTATGTATTACTATAAATGCATTGATTCATTCAAAAAAAACTCTCAGATAGTCTGCAATAAATGTTCAGTTTTTAATAATTGAATTTAATGTTTGTACATCCATTTATTTTTTACTTTTCTTTTAATTGTTTCAAATAACATAATTCTTTTAGTGATGTACACTAAAAATCAAGAAATTTAGCATCTTAAAACCTCAGCACAGCCTCTCAGAAAAAATGAGTCCAAACAATGACAGAGATTTTTATTGCATATATTCATATGTATATGTATTGACAGTGTGAGTACTTAAGGTAAAACTATTGTGCACCAAGTAAAGATGAAAAGCCATGTTTAAGTGTATTGCACCCAAATTTGAGTAAAAATTGGAGTAATTTACTAATAAAAAGGAGTTAAGGGTACATACCACATCGTAATTTGTAGTTTTATTAGAGTCCCAGTCTTCTTAGTTAGCCTTCTTGAAACCTTCAAAGAAAAAAAAAGAAAAAATTGTAATATTTATGCATTATAATTCTTATTAATTTATGGCAAAAAGTACTTGCTACACTGCAGGTTAAAATGGAAAAGGGGCGGAGAGTTATCAAAAAGAGATCTCATTACTTTCATTGTCATCAGATCATATAATCTTCCCCATATAACTTCCCACATCAAGCTATGTATATTATATGTTAGATTTGTTTAAGTCGACAAAGGAATACCTATATGTATTTATACATATCTATTTATAGTGATCGAGCTACACCTAACATGCACTTTGAATTTCATGATGACGATATACATCGGAGATTGACAGTTATTTTTGGCAATACATTTTAATCAAGGTAGCACAATCCAATTCTAACGTCCTTCTGGTTGTCAATGAGAAGTGTGAGTGTGGATGGGTATTATCAATAAATGATATATAAAGTGGTCTCTGTTTATTTATTTTTTATTTCTTCAAAAGGACTGATAAAATTGTTGTGATTATCGTTATGATAGAATTAATACTGAAAATTAATTTTGGTAAATGAAAAATCCAGTTGATTACAAACGGCGTATGCAATCATGTGAACGTTGGTCCTAATTCATCAAAGTTGACCAATTTCAATGTTTTTAGTTTTCGTAAAATGTGGAGAAAAAATATTATACACGATGATGTAACGATAACCAACGTCAATCTTTATTTGGTAGACAAGGTAGGCAAATAATTTTTTTTGAGATTAGCCCAAAATTATCTAACAATGGTACAGAATAGTTATGTCATCCCACAAAAAGTTCGCCATTTTTTCGGTAGTTAAATTAATTAGATTTGCGGGAAAACGATGGCTTATGCATGTATAATGCCCACAAAACAAATGCATTTTAGGTTTTAGAAAATGAATTGAAAATGTGAACATTCCAAGTCTTGAAATTATGAATGAATTTCCAAAACTGAAGAAACATGTTCATCATCCACTTGTAATTTAGAGTCGTATTTAATTTATTACGAAATAACATCTTTTACACATTGTTTGTTAAAAGATTCACTAGGAAGCTATATAATAGCTATTTTACTAGGAAGTTTTATTTCGCTAGTTTTAATTACTAAAATAATATGTTTTCAAGTTGCCTGTGCACTGCATGTTACAAACTTAACGCATCTTATTCCAGCTAATCAGTTCATTCACAGATATATTCATTTGTTTGTTTTCTTACAAAATTAAATTTTATTGCAGCAAAAGAACGTGTGCCTACTCACCATCCTATTAGTTACAATACATGTAGGCAATAAAGTAATCATAAAATGCACAATCAGTTAATACTTCATAACAGTTTAACATTTAACATGCCATGTGAACACTTGGTTTTTAACGTGGTAAATAATTATACTTTTCAAGGTTTTGTGATTAAAGAACAAACATTATTGCATAATAATAGGCAGTACCTGTTACTTCTACTGATTACTCGCAAGTATAATGTTGTTGTCTTGTTTTTTGGCTGCACGTGGATCTTGTGTAACGCCTTACTTTGTTTATTATAAAATTCCGACAAACAGAAAATTGTAATAATACGTAACGTAATGCAATGAATGATTTAACACCAAAGTACCTGAAGATGCGTACCTAAAGATTATGTGTAGTAAAATAGATTGCATAGAAAGTCGTCATGTTGCACGCAAATAAAAATTTAAAATTAGGCCATAGAGATGGTGCTCAAACTTGTGCATTTGACATACACCCCAAATTTCTCATTTTTTAATGATAGGCACGCATACAACTTTTTAAGTAATAAAACAACAATTTTTTGGAAATGAGCGTAGTTTGGGTAAGTAGATAATAGCTCTGAAAATATGAAAAAAATTGTTCCAGTTTATGTTTTATCGCATATGACTCTTCAAAGTACATTCAACCCTTAAGATAAACTGCGAAACCGACATTATGATAATCTTAATTAATTATTTACTTGAGTTACCCTTTATTATCATCTTTGGTTATACTGATAAAAAACAATATGTATAACTCGCGTCATAATTTATATTATGTATTATCTCTCACACTAAACTCATGTGTCTAATTTTGACGTAGCTTTTAAAAAGCTTGTGTACATCATTATAAGGAGTTTAAATAATTAGAAAATTTACAGAGCGTGAGACATTCTGAGCCTGTTGCTCATCAAAAAGCCTAATTGCCTCGTTAAGTATACCAGGTACTCTATTTCAAGTTACCTCTTTTCTAGCATCTTCTCCCTTTAAAAAAAAATAGTGCATTTTACTGTATGCCAATTATGATACTGTGCCTGTTAAATTGCGTTCATTTTCAAACAATTATTTAGGAATTTTAAAAATGTTTTCACTGGCACATACTCTGTCTGCATGGCAATAGACTAGACTAGACACCACGATGTAATTAACCGTCATCGTGGATAGTGTTTTGTTGCCCGATTTGTTATATATTTTGTATACATATCTCACACAAAGTTCTGCAAAAAATTAATGATATCAACACAAAAGTATTATATTCATAAACCTTTATACTATTTTATTCTTTCGAACATAACTTACTTTCAGAATAAAATCTATATTAAAATCCCTTTTATTTTAATTTTGCAGCTGCATTTATGCAAACTTTTAAGTTGGTAGTAGCCTTGCCTGCAGCAAGTAATTTAGAAAGGTGTGTTCGCTACTATTTCATTCATTCTTACTTTTTATTGTTCAACCTCATCCTTGATATTCCTTCATTCAGGGAACCTTTGCTGCTACATTTTTTTATTATGATAATCTGCAAAAACATCACAAATTGCAAATAAAACACAGTGCAATACTACTCACTAATCGTAAGGTAAGTGATGTGAAAAGCTAATCAGTTTTGGCTCTGTATGTCAAGAAAGAACAACAACATTATTTACAACAATTTACTTTTGTTAAAACAAGTAAAAAGTTAGAAATATGCATAACTTTAATAATAGAGTGTTGCTGTAGTAAGTACTGCCAATGAGATCTTGTTAGTGACATAATAGACCAGACCAGGTGTAGGTTGGTCGAAAAAGAGTAATTAGTTTTAATAATACTGAAAGTACTCAATATTTTGGAATACTTTAATTTCAGACAGTTTATAAGGATGGATATCATAACAGCAAAAAATAAATGGGGTAAAATGTCTGATGTAAAATTAAATCGTTTATTTTGATATGCCTCATAAAGTTGCTGCCCATAAGTTTTATTCATTTTTTTTTACTTATTTTCGTACGATAATCGTTATCTTATTTGAGGGGTTGCAAACGATTCTGATTCCGATTTAGATCCAAGCTAAACAATTTGGTATATGCATAAAGTAGAGTCCAAATAGAGCAAGTAATTAAACCAAAAATACAAAGATATGTTATTATTCTAAAAGCAACCACGTAAACAACCAACACAACCGTTTTTATAAATAAAACATTTTGAAATGCATACTATTTTCTGCTGACTATGTGACATGTTCACTGATAGTTGCTATTCCCAAATGGGAATTAGAAGAACATACCGTTCGATCCACCGCCCTTTTTTTCGTATGCACCAAACCAAATTAATAAAAAGTGCCACCTTGCATGAAAACTCCTTTTGCATAACAAACTGCATCTTTAATCTTCAGATAAAGGATTAATTTACTTTAGTTTGCATTGTGATTGAGTGAATTATTTCGTTTCGTTATGTCACACGTAGAACCAAAATAATCACCCACTTGATACTTCAATAATGCAATTCCTGGTGACTTTGTGACATTCCAAAAATGTGCATTGAAATTGAAACAAAAATACAGTTTCACATTAACCCACGGACCAAGAGCATTCTAATCTAATCAATGAACAGGTACAAGGAAACTCCATGCCTTTGTTATTTGCAGAAACTACTACGCCCGAACCCGTCCTCCGTAAATCAAGTTTAACTTACCAACATTCATTCACGTGCAATGACGACATGTCTAAAAAAATATTATCTCCTATTTGATAGACTAGTTTGCTCAAAATCTAGTTCATTAAGGTCCTTTTATCCTATTACACCACCTATCAATGTGCAATCATTTCTCGTTTCTTCAAACTGTTTTTAACCAGGAAATCAAAAAAGTCATTGAAAATAGCTTTTATACTTTTAGATACTTTCTTTTTATATAATGGCCTCGACATTAATCAGTAGCCAGTGTTAGGGTGAAATAAAAATGATTCTCAAGTTGAATTATTTAATTTTTTACAACAATAATATTGAGCCAAATCACGTACTCTAAATATATGACATGGAAACAATCACGGTCTTTTGTGATTTACATATAAGCGGATCTGTTGGTAAAGATGCATGTAGTGCATACATTGATAATTGATTTAGCCTTCTATGCAGTACCATAAACCATGTTTGAAGCCTCACATGAAACGCTGAGGAAGCAACTGTGGCACCACCCTAAATACCTAATGCCGCCTCGACAACGTAGTGTCAATCAATCAATTTGTTCCATGCAATTTTTTGATAATATTGCAATCAAAGTTTGCTACACTGAGCATAAACAATTCAATAGTATCAATATTTCATGACAATTTGACACAATCGTGATTGTATACAAAAAACAGTTTTCGTATGTTGCTGATTGACAACGCTTCATCGCTTCAAAATTCAAAAAATAAACAATACATATTCACAAAGATTGCTAATAACTGTATTTTTTCTTCAAAACAACCTAATTACTAATTATGTTCTTTAAAGGCATCAACTATGGTATCGTTGTTGCCAGTAATTAACCAAAGTATCGTGTATCTATTTCTTATGCTACACGCTTGATATCGGTATTTATTTTTTTATTGCTTCATTCAAATAAAGAGTCTATACTGAATTTACACGCAGTATGCAATTTATATCTTGGTTGTAACTTAAGGCATGTCTTCGTTACAAATCAAAGTAAACCTCATGTCGTTCTTTTACCTGCTTAGATATATATATTTTTTGTTGAATTGATGTACTTTAATTTTAGCAACATCATCATCGCTGTCATGTAGGATAATTGTGCGGTTTGATGACTAAAAACGAAGGGTGGTTATTAAATGAAAGAATCGTCGCTTTCACATGCCTAGTTTTGGCTCATCATCAATACTGCATGGTTCGGTCAATAACAAAATTAATGACAGCATGAGTTGTAAACGGTTTAAATATTTTGGGTTGATTTTTATGTGAATTTCATGCTTGAAATTCTCAGTTGCATAATTTAATTTCAATAAAAAATCTTAAAAGGGTACATAAATGAAAATGACTATATTATGGTGCTTATTATCACTATAAATAAATATTCACTCTGGATTCTCGGTGCTGCAGCTGCACACTTCAACAATAAAGGGCGAACTTTTCCACTTACTTCGTACCAACGTCTTATCGCACATGTTAGTTAAATATATAGGCGACACGATGTTACTCGCTCACACTTAGGTAATTACTTACACAATTTATTACACGTATGACGTATGTACCTGAAAGCAAAGTAATGAGTTCGTTGTGTTTGTCCGTCAATAGTAAATAAGTATTACATCAAATGTACTAAAGAGGTTAGAGTTCACATGCAAATTTAAGCATTCCAGCACTTAATTTGATCCCAGGTTCCTTTTTAATCATCTATTTTAGCATAAATTTTATAGCCTAGCCTATAATAAAAGCACTAGATTTAGTGGTATCAATTGAGCGAGACGCGTTCAAGGCTATTTCTGATTAGATTTTATCGTTACATTTAACATGATTATTAGACCTTAGACGTTTGACCTGTTAATCATTTCCAAAAGGGGTTTCCGTTCAATATTTGCTTCATTACTTGATTAGCTACATATTTATTTTGCTTTTAGCAACCTATGTTGATAATATGGGTTCACTTGTTTGCTGTATCCACACCAGCATCATCCCGTATTTCAATGACGAGCACGTTCTACAGTCATCAACGAGCAAACTCATTTATTCGTTCGTAGTAAATAAGTAAAAGGTATGCGTATCCATGCATGACATGTTTATAGATAGCTTTTGTACAATTATTTTGATTCTTGCAATTTCAGGATACAAAAGACTCCCCCTACGCACAATAATAAATTATTTTGTCGTCGCCAAATAAATTGGTTCTTAACTATCAGGTACATGATAGATATTTCACCATCATCACACTTCTAAAAGTGCAGAGTACTTACTATTAGTCATCATAATACGCATGTTTGGATGTGCTTGGTTAAGTCAGCGAATAACGAATAGTTTAAGATTAGCACTAAGGTGGATAATCGATATCGTGCAATTAGAGTACTGCAGTCACACACCTACCCATGCACATGGTTTTTCACTTTATAATTTTATGACATGTGCATCTAGCGGCGTTCCCGTTATTAGTGAAGTAGAATTCATCACCTTTAATTCATTTTCGATGTTGTTGTTACGTGATTGCTGTCATTAATTGATTTAAGTACACAAGTACTACTTCCAACTGAAATTAGCAATTAACGCCGATTGGTAAGATAGCGAACAGATCGACTACTACTCAAACTCATATTTACGCTTCAGACGCTAATACGTAAAGTAAAAAGACATCCACGTTTGACGCTGCCAATAAAAATACCATTAAATATAATAAATATTGGCAGTCTTTCATGCAATAAAATATGGGATTTATTTTATTGTGAGATAAAACCCTTGCAGTCCCAAACTTTCATATTTTCCAATAAATGGCCAATCCCTCTATTTTATGAACCGTTCATTTCTAAATTCGGTAGTGTTAAAATAATGAAAGTTTATTGACCAAGATGTACAGTTCTGATAGTAAAACCTGCAAATTTGTTTAGTGATTCATTTTATGTCATTGTGATAATAAGCGAAACGCGCACAAAAGTTTGTGTATCGCTAAAGGAACATATCATTTTTTCAATTTTGTGTATAGTGCGGCTAGGGAAACTAGGCGTAATTTATGGGATTTCATGTCCCATCACGGTGACAAACATGATTTAAAATAATATTCTAATTACATGATGATGAAAGTTACTGCAGGTATTTCTGAAAAGTCCTTACCAATTGCCAAACCGAGTATTGTGTGAATCATGCATGCAGTCATTGGTACTCATAATCATCGGTCTATATTAAGAGTTCTCATAATTTGCATACGCCTCTTGAAACGAATGACCGGCTAAAAATAAAAAAGCTATAAAATTGAATTGGGAAGTCTTTTCCTTTTTGGCGTAAATTGGGCTTAGTTATCTCTTATTCTCAAATTTACTTACTTTTGCATGCACAAACTTTACAAAACTACGGTCCGAGATTATGTCGACATTTGTTAGCCCAATATTATTGGCGTTCATTTCTATAATAGCTACCATTGCTCTCTCTATTTCTATCTTTCTCTTAAAAGTATCTTTTGTCATTGACATTCCCTCCTAGTATTCATTGTAATGCTTTTCCTAATTTGGACGAGAGCTAGCATGTCATGGCTGCTAGTGGCGGATGCTTTCAGTACGACCAAAAAATCATCGGACTAATAGCAATAAAAATATGAGCAAGATTTGGTTGATTTCACTTTAAAAAATACAAGGAACATAACACATTAGATATTTCATACTCATGTACAATAAAAAAACATTCAATGAAGAGACCACAACCTTACTCATACAGATGCAATACAATTTATCATCAACATCTTTTCATTAATTACGTTAACGAAGAACAGCGTAGGCTACTTGGTAAGGATGCTCTGTTTGCATCTCGGTCGTTGCGACGTCACCCGATTCATAAGACTAAATAGTAATAAGAAAATTTTCGAATTCCGTTTTTTTGCAATATCTTTTAAGATGCCTGGATTAAATCTAAAGTATTTCGATTGATGCTCCTTGATAAATGATACGGAAATTGATGTTCGGATTTTTAAATGCAACTATTGTACCATGAGCCGTTATGAAACTCTGTTTCTTGAAGTACTAAATATTATTAGAAAATTTGAGGAAACGTTAGATCTTCGAATTTAGAAGTGAAATTCAGTACTTTTAGATGACTTGAGACGTAGATATGATTTTAAATACTATAATTGTTTGTTAATTTTTAACAACTTCATCTTCTCGTACCTAATTAAAAAGTCTACCACGGTTTACATTTTTGTTGACGACATTCTTCACAAGGAAAGGAAAGTCTTTAAAGTCGTCATGATAGCAGTGGTAATGGTAAATTGAAGGCATTTTAGGTGTTTACGTTTTTTAAAGTTGGTGCTGCTAGTTTTCTTACATCTTATCTTATTGGGCATCCCTTGCCTGTCGCTTCAATAGAAAAGTAGAATGAGTGATACTGCCTGTTTAAGCTTAACAAACTGACTGTTAGTAAGCAGTGAACATCATCAACATCGTCATCTTCACCACAACACTGCATTTTTACACTGCACATCATCATTTAAGGATATTGTAAAAAAAAATATGTGTGCGTCAAAACAACATTACGACTTGGCTACATAGTCCTCTTCTCTCACAGCATCAACTGCAGATGAACTTTCGTCTTTCACTTCTTGTTGACTTTTTTTGCACACAGACACAATATAGTGCATTTGATACGTCATGTCATCCTATATGTTTATTTCGTTGCAGGCAGGTAGCAACACTCATTGGCATGCCACATTCTCTTCTCTCAACAGTTACCACCGTCATTATCATGATCGTATAAGGAATTAGTGAAGATCTGGTGTGTGAATTGTGTAGGCAGCAAAAGGTAGAGATGCACACACATATACCTAATATTTAATGCACAACGAAATATCATCTTCATCACTTTCAAAAGAGACGGAAGAAAGAATGCAACAATTCAAAAAACGAACCCCTCATCTAAGCATAATAAAAGTTCACCACGGTGGACATTGTCACACAGCAACAATACTCATGTGAGCCAATTCAAGTCTATTTTCCTTCTACTCTTCATTATTCATAATAGTACGACGGCAAGTCAGCATGCATCTTCCAAACAGCATGTTGCTATGACTACGATTGCAGTTGTATCATTTTTCTGGTCCTTTTTATCTTTCAAATATTCAAATCCTTATTTCTTTTTTTTACTCTAAGTCTGAACTTCACCATTATACTAAGCTGGTAGATCAACTTATTTCCACTTGTACTATACTATAAGCCCTGCTGTTTGATTCATTATCCTCTGAAAAATATGAATGTACCTACGCATGTAGTATACACAATAATTTCATTTAACGAAAGTTTCTAAATGATAAAAAGATGTCATGTTGGCGTTTCTGTCATTTTCTGTTTGTTACCAGCTTGACTTGTACAGACAGAAGTGCAGTATCATAAAGTAATGCAGTACACATCTAATTCCAATAGACAACAATAAAACGTTATTATGAGTCATTCAAGAATGCAACGAATATGTGACTTACGTACGTAGGCAAAATTGTGTAAATTTTTCATAGCCAAATGAATTTTATGCCGAGAGATGTTCATACATACGTAAAATGTTTCTAATATATGTATAGATTTAACATCAATAGAATTGAAATGCTACAAGGTTCACATTAGATACTGTGACATCTTGTTTTGGAATATACTATTTCTTGCAACGAATGGAAACTTTAATAGAATAATCTATACAAATTCTACTAGTTTTCACTAGCATTTCCCAGTAATTCTAGCTAAAAGCCAAAGTGTGTACATTTTATAATGGCTAGCTTTAAAAATTGAAGCCGAAGGGCTTCAACTACGTTAAAAGTAAAAATTCAATTTTAAAGCTGCGGCTATCTAGCTCAAATTGATTTCACGAGAGGGGAATATAATCAAAAAGTAACTTTTAAAAGTAATCTCAGCATATTTATGCACACAAAGTGTGCTACGAAACATAAGTCGTCATTATTATCCTTAGAAATGCTACAAGAGAGTACTTTTATTAAACAAGAGAAACTACTGCAGAATCCAACCGATAGACTAGCGATGATGAGTGAGAGCAAGTACGAAACTATATAATGCACATAATATGTAGGTGTAGTATTTCTATTAGAACAGCAATATACCGGATTATCGAAATTTGTAAAATGATAACTCTGTATCAGATATAGAAATTGATGCATTTCTTTTCGTTCTTTTTATTTCATCTTTATTTTCTGTATTGAAGAAAGATATCCAAGTAGAACTACAATTATATAGGGATGTCTAGGGTGATAGCGATAGTTGGCCATCAAGCAACAAAAAGAAATAAAAGCAAAAGAAATCTGTCGGTGAACTGCAGTACCACATTTCACACTTTGGTTAGTAATCGTTGCCCAATTTGGTGGGTCGACATATACACAGATTTGGTTAAGTATCATCACCATGCCAAATCTCTTAAAACAAAAAAAAATCTACCAGAAACTTTTCAAGTGGTGAGATACTGCGGCTGTAAGAATATCAGTAACTGTTATACATTCATACAATATTCTATTTCAATTGTAAAAATGAAAAAGTACAGTTTTGCTTTTTACTGACTTTTTTATCAAGTTTAGGTAATCATAAAAGAAAACAATAAAAAATAGTTTTAAGCAAGGCAAGGGTAAAAGTAATTTATATGAATGCATAGTACAGCCCAGGGAAATTAAATACTTAATATAGAAATGGTTGAGTATTGTGGGGAATTTGGATGGTGGATGGGCTTCTATCACCTTGACAACTCACACGGTACAATATTTTATTTAAAGAGAACAATGCATAATATAAAATTAATTACCTATTACAATGAGCTCTAGATAATTATATATTTTATTTTTAGTTTTACCAAGTTTATGACCATTTAGATTTGGAAGGCCTAACGGTATCTATGCATATACGTTAATAATTATAAATTATACCGTGCATGAGTAAAATACAAAAATGGCATTTGTCAAATAGTGCATTTTTCAAGCTAGTTACAAATTTTGTAAATATGGATTGATGACACTGACAGATTAAATGCAAAAAAGGAAATGGCTAATTGTGAGTAACTTCTAGATCCAACCTACAGCATGGTCTATAATGAACCTCTTTTGTGGTCAACACATCATTCAACCGTAAATGGATAGATGAGAAATATTTAAATGTTTCTAAAATAATCTAGTTCCGCCGACTGCTTACCAATGGTCAATAACTGCCGGTTTTGAGATGGATAATGATAAGAAAATAGTGCTAAAATATAAGTTTTCTATATTTGGCGTGTATGCAATGTCGGCTATCGTTTAATTTTTTTTGGCAAAGACCACGCTCCATAAATGAATGCACATGCATAAGATCTTATCATGTAAAAATATTTTAGTGGGACAAAAGGAAGATTGTTTCAGTTTTTAAGAATTTCTCCGCTTCAACTTTTATACAATTCGTTTGTTTGTTAAATGGTATATATTATAGAATATAACAAGTATATTGTAACGGCTGGTACAGATAGATGACTTCGTTTAAATAACTGAAAACCAATTGTTGTAAAGTTATCTTAAAGTTATCTTTGTACGATTTCATAGTTCATAAGTCTTTTACAAATACTACTGGTGAGTTTCATCCGTATAGATTTATGCAAAATATTGTACAAATGCAAAAATTATGAATGAATTTCATGTATGCTAGTGTACCTACGCGTACACGTTTGGTACACGGCACGGCGAAAATGTACAATATACCGGTCAAGTTTTTCACCGCCACCGACCATGTTAACATGAAGAAGGTTTTTGCTACGTGAGTTTCTGCAAGACTAAAATATAATTTTCAACTGAATGTTTAAAGATAAATCAAGTTTCTGAGGTACATGTATTTTCACTGCGCATAGGTACATTGAAAGAAGAAGACATGCGTGTGTGTGTGTGTGTGTGTAGTATTCGGCCTAAATCTTGACACGACAGACTGGATTTCTAAAAGTAGGTAAGCCACTAGTTTTCTGTGTGATGAGATGATGATGAGGCGCAACAACGCACTACATGAGCATTATTGCTGCGACAACCAGATAAAATACAACAACATAATATGAGGCTCAATTGTTGATTTCAGTGGTTTAGTAGCCCTTGTTGTTATTGTTGTTGTACAAGTATAAAAAGTCAAGGCATGTGTATTACACGGTTCATAGTTAATCATAATCATCATCATCTTGAAAATGAATTTTGCTTTTAAAGAAAACTCAATTCGAAAATGCAAGGAATATTGAGAACGGTTACGACGATGCAGGCTAAACTTGTCTTGCATCTCTTTGCCTAGCTTGCTCTTTCATTGACTGAGAGAGTACTCTTTTTGTGATCACAGCTTTTGATTTACCAAAATTGTGCATTGTTTTCATCACGAAATAATGTACTTTCCCTGACAAATTCATGATTTTTTCTGAGATACATCATCATCATCATAATCGAAGATAATCTAGTTTTTCCTAAAGAATTTTATATACTTCTTCTAAAATGTATCCCAACATTTTCTCAAAATATGGCATGAACTTTGTAAATAGGTACATATAGAATTTTTAGACAATAGCCATACTGAATATAAAAATGGCCTCAAGGGATTTTTCTTAATGATACAATTGATGTCGAAGCATTTAGGATTTACTCGCAGTTTCATACCTACACATCGCACAATTTAAAGTGGTGTTACATATTCACACATTACATCAATCAAGTATTGCTTAAGTTATGGAATATTTTATACATATGCTAGAAACAATGTAATATATCTATGTATCATATTCTTGTTAATTCAAAATGTTGTTTGAACAAAGCAATTTAAACAATGTATTACAGATATTAACCCTTTCGCGTACAACACAGTTGTCAGAATTATGAGATACATACATGTACATAAGCCGAATAGGATACACAATTTTTACAATTTAATTTGTTATTCTTTTTTGGATCTTGTTTTTATTGTTTTGTAGCCATACATTTGTTTTTGTTTTTTTGTACAAATGTTTATCAGATTTTAGTTGTATTTTATGAATGTTTAGCACTAATACCCCAAATCATAGGATCGCACATTGATTACAAATTAGATAAGCAAATGCGACTGAGCTTAACTGAACCTGAGTGATTTTAGATTTTATCTAAGAAGCGCAAGCGGCAAGTTAGCAAATTTCACAATTATGTCAATACAACCATTACATCCTTCCTTCCTTTGTTGCATAATATATTTTTGCCTTCTTTCTCAATGTTCTCATTGCATGAGAATGAGGAACTTAACTATGCCTCACAAGGTGAAGGAAATTTGTGCAAATTTGATTTACAGCTTTACCAGCCTGAGAACCAATTTCGAAGTTGGTCATTACGGGGGAAATTTAGCGCTCAAAATGGATATCAGCGAATGATTAATTAGTTTGCCAAAGTCCACGCAAACAAGTCAAAAAGTATCTTATTACTTAAAAGTCATATATTATCTTCAACTTCATCAATTTTTACTTCAAAAGTACATGAAAGTATTTATTGTCATCCTGTACATCGCTTTTATTTGAAAACTGAGCAGTTATTCTCACTTATTCAAAAATGGTCTGATCATCATTTTGGTAAGTCTTATTCATAGCTATTGCCTTTAAATTTTTCAAAACATATTCTGAAGATAAGGAGTGACAGGGAAAGTTTGTTTTTGCTGTATTAAATAATGCAATGAATACGATGTACTATGGTTATATTTACTTAATTCGGATACTGTATGAATTTTACGCATTGACAACGACGTGATTTGGCTAGTAGCCACTTTGTTCAGATTTTTTACGCTACGCATGCAAGTTTCCTCTAATTATAAGTGTTGATTAAACTTACAGCTATACATTTGTGCAAGCGGCAAGTGGGAAAAATGAATTTTAATTTAATTAGCTCACTGTCGACACTCATATCATGTCTACCTTTTTTATTGTACATAAATGACCACGCTTATATGCAAATATTGATTTACAAGGTGTTGCTGATAATGACGAAAACTTTGAATTTGGATGTAAAGATTAGCGAGGTAAGCAGTGAGAAGACTAATTATAACTTATGGCACCTCTCATCTCCCATCTACAAAGCCTAACGTAAATTTCACAAACAAAAGTGCAATGATTCCTCGAAAATATACATTTTTACATTCACACATTTCAAATTTTATTTTTTTAGAAAAAAAACACCAGTTTCCTCTCCATTTCATTCAAACATGTTTATCACAACTCACGACTCGTGTAAAAAGTTGTTAGCTGTTTTATCACTGATTTGACTTGCAATATGGTTTGCCAAACAGTAAATTTGGAAACCAGAAGAGAGTGATCATGATGGGTAGGAGGAAGACATGATTTTTGAAAAGGGATTTACAACAACGTGGTGTGGTGGTATAAAACAGAGCGTATGTAACGGAGATGAAATGCAAAATGCAATGCAAATCCACAAGACAGGAAATACTGAGACGGAAGGAGAAGAATAGAAGGAAGCAAGAAGAGATGTTCGATGAAACAAAAATGCGTGAAAATTAACTGCAACGTAACCGACATTGAATAATGATACTGCGAGTACCTATGTAACTCTACGCTAAAAAAAACTAACGCCTTTTTATTTTGGACAACCCAAAAGTGAATATAAAACTTAGAGCAAAAGAGATTTAGCAAATTTTATGCCGACAAGAATAAAATTAACTTCAATGCTAAAAAAATTTAAACATAAGAAGCAGGAGATGACTTGTAGTAAAGTTAGCAGAAAATATCGTCATAAAAAGATTTATAACAAGTACTGCGAAGAAGGATAATTTAAAAAGATGAAATTCTAAAACAATGCCTACAATCTAACACTGCACGGTCCTTTAAAGTTGATGTACAAAAACATGATGAACATGAATAATGTACACGCATACATATGTATGTGCAGGTTGTTAAGTTTGCTGTTAAAGCAATTTCAAGTACATCATCTCAAGTAAGCAGTTTTTCAAAATGCTGAGGACATGCGACAGTAATATCATTTGTATGCCAAACAACAAGAGCACACTTCACTTTAAAATGAGCAGTACTTTTTTTCATCATTATTATTACCAAGGTAAAATTTATTGTCAAATGACAACTTGTGTTTAAATTCATATCAATTAACTTAACAACTTAATTAACCAGAATAACCCTAAATTTACGACTGACACAGCTAAACTTAGGAGCACTTGTAAACAACGGAGCTATTAGAACTAGTTGAGGGGAAGTTTATTGAAAAGGTATTCGTATTTAATGTGATGTATAATTTAGGAAAACATCAGCAAGCTAAATTACAGGTCCCTCAACTATTTTCTCATTGTTCTAATTTAAAGCTGTAATTATGCTGGAAACAAAAAAAAACATGGATGTTATACATGAACAACAACCCCATTATGAAAAAGCACGGCGCTATTGACAACGGAACTGCATGTTCATACTGTAAAGTAAGGAGGAACAAGGAAAATATCGGATCGTCTGTGAAAATATGAATCATTGTAACGGTTTAATCAAGGTGGCGAATAAAAAAGTTTAAATTAAACTTTCGGAACCTGTGCCCAAAATCACTTGCTTTTGTACCTGAGTTATGGCCTTTAATCCTAATATTCACCCGATTTCATTTTCCTTAGGAAAGTTTGTACACAGAGACAGTTATCATTCCACAGAGTTCGAAAAATTCATAAAGTTTCAAGTCATCGGGGTAACGGACGTACGGACAGGATACAGAAAAATATAGCATCCGTATTTACACAATGAACATAAATTGCGTTTAGTAAGTTCCTACAGGAACAGGGCATTGGTCTTCTCTTTTCTTCCACACTCACCGCCTAACAAGACCGTATAAAATAACACGTTTTGAAAACTTCAAAGTATATAATGTACGTATATAAATTATGTTTTTACATTTATTTAACATTCACGTGTATTATTACAATAGGCAATCTCAGTCTCCGATGGTGGTACGTGTTTTTTATATTTTCCATTCCATACAGTACGCACTAAAGCAAAATGCATGCATAAATATGCACGCCGGCGAATGATGATGATGGTGCTTCAGTCGGATTCATAATCACGTTCCCTTCTGGCTACATACCATACAAGCCAGCAACAAAAAATATTTGCATGAAAAATACAAGAAATTTGACTGCGGAAGAAAACATTGAAAATCGTCTTAGCCTTAACTATAGACAACGGTTGTAACTACGTCAGCTTGCATTGTGCATTACATTGTCACCACAACACAGTGATAATCCAGGTAGTAAAAATTGCTGAGAAATGCACCAAGATAAACGACCCAACCAAAGCAACATCATCTCAAGATGATCAATGTCCGTCCGAAAAGAGGAAAAAATGTGATTGACGATAATTATTTTACAACTATAAACCAAGCCTAGATTTTTTTCCCACTTGAATACAAAACCTCCTTTTTACGATGATGGTAGGTTTACTAAGGAAACGAGGAAAGTTAAAAAATCTCTTGTGGGACTGTGGGACTATTGGCGATAACGAATATAATACAGGCAAACAATATAATCCAAGAAAGAAAGGTAGTTCATCTCTCATTCTGTCTAGCCTCTTGTTGACTTTTTTTTAACCAGAATGATTCTATACATTTGCCTTTTTACATGACCATGTACTGCTACATAGTCAACGGAAATCATAAAAAAATAGACATAAGACCGTATTACTATTTTGTAGTTATGTACTATATCTCTATATTGTTTTGTAACAAATATCTTTATTTTTTCCAACTACGTCAAAGTTGACTCGAGGCTCAGATTTTTTCCTATTTAGGTGATATCCACCATTAAAATAGCTATAATTATTATGTAGTTTATACTAACGGTACTTGTTATCATTTTGACATGATCGATACCGCATACAATGACACAATGCTATCGTAGATTAGTTTAAACTCAGTCTGTTAAACACCTAGTAGATAGAGATGATGTCATGATGCATTGACTTGACTTCTTGGGCAGTAAAAATCTTCAAGAAAATTATAAATAGAGGTTTTTATGTGACCATAAATTAAAAATAAGCTCTTGCATAATTTTTTGAAATTTTTATGGTGACAAACGTCTATGACGAGCATTATCACATGTACAATACTAGTAAAAAAAATTAATCCCCTCTGACGAGAACAGTTTAGAAAAACCAATAAATTACATCGTTACTTCCACTGCTTCTTTCAAATCATTCAGTTTTGAAGCATGTACCCTTTTTTGAGTTATGCGACAGAGGAACTCAAAGTAACGGATGGTTTTTTTTACTATGCGATGCCTATGCCATAATAAGATTTATGTAAAATCTCAGTTTATACTTATTTTTGCCTGGCTGATGATGTTCCTCTATTTTCTTCGTCGTAAGTATATGAGAATTTATTAGGAATGATGAATATAGAGTGAGTAAAGTACTGCGTATATTTAAAACTTATTTTTATAATAAAAAAAGGTATGTGCATTCTATTAAATAACAGTAACAACGATATTTTATAATCAAAACAAATTTATCTTATACAACATTTTTGCATAAAATATAGGGCACCATGTACTCTTTCTAGGTACTAAACACAGAGTTTGATCTACACGACTATTTATCCTCTCGTGTAATCGAAGCAAGTTGCAATGAAACAGTAACTTGGTAGCAAAAGAGGAGATATCAGAGTTTTATCGTAAATGAATGAGGAAGTAACTGTGTAGTGGGAGTTTTAAGCATGTGAGATGAGTGCATGAGCAAGCATGCCATTTGTTCAAGCATTAACAAATACGGTACTTCTTTGATTGTTGCATCATCATCAATAATGCCGCCAGGAGGATCTTCGTATGTAATGAATACCTTTTCAGTATCTCAATCATTTAATAATATGCAAGTAGCTTAAAATAATTAGTGTCATCATCATTCCAAATTAGAAATAAATACGCGATTGCATAAAACAATGCACAGCTAATTTGGACTGTTATGTCTGTGCTTGGGCCCAGTAGAAGAGGAATCCGTATGCAAATGATAATTTTCAACGAACCCAATCCTAAAAATAAAATATTTTCATATATTATTGGCTTGATGATTTTTTAACGTTTAAATGTGGTAACATTACATATTGCCTAGTCTTTAATATAGTTTTGAATAATAATAAGTATGTAACAAAGTTACCAGTGGTTCACGACATAATCGTCATTTATCGCAGAACGTGCTGGCTGGTTGGTTCGCTTGTGCGAATGATCATTAAGCATATTATGATCTGAAGAAAAAATTGCTATTGAAATTGAATGATGGAATGCCATGCTTGTATTTATACCATCATGTAGTTTTTCTACAATTATTACTCTTGGATACTCATCAATCAAACACCAAATTTACACCATCACTAAGCTATAGGGTCTCTGTATTTGCAAGAGTTGAAATGGGAACAAATATTGCCGGCATTATGGTGTGAAACAGAAAAGTATAAAAATGACGTCGCCCCATTTATAGAGTTGGTGATTGTGAGAAAACCAGTAGCGTTTGCGTTTTGTGAGTGAAGAAGACTCCACAAATCATTTCTGTGAGTAATTTCACAGTCATATTTTTTTATTCATGCACATACTTACATATAATATACCATTATAGAAACGAGTGCCCTTATCACCGTTGTTTGCTAGTAACAACCCAGAACTGCACAACAGTGGCTCAAGCACCATATAATTAACAATTGCAATAAAGTAGCAAGCAAGTTAACCCTTTTTATCTTTTAATGCTTGCGTTCACGCCAATGCGATGCATCGTCTACCACCAGCAGTATTAGATTGTGCGCTCCTTAATTATAATGGGAATCATACTTAAAAAGAAGCCATTTAAAACGTAGAAAAGAAGCTCTAAAAGTCTAGGTCATTTTGGTAGGTCAACCGACAAAATACGGAAGGGAGACTGCGTGCAAACTTTAAAATTAGATAACCGTTCAACTGACAAGATTTCTAGTATGGTCGGATATCTATTTTTTTAACTGATTATTTCTTAATATTCATATTCTTTTCATAGCGTCTTATTTCACTTAACAACCATAGCCATCATTATACATTCATGGTATTCTTACTATAGAACAAGGTGTTTTTTAAAGTATCCAAATTACAGAATTCAATGCCAGCTTAAGTAATGAAAAGTAAGAACTCCTAAAATAAAATCGAAGAGGATAGTTGTCATTTCATTTTATTGTAAAATAAATAAAATCTTTTCATTGAAGGTAAAAGGGCAATAATGAAATGCAAATTGTGGCAGCAAGGTCAACGGGCTTTTATTTTCACCTTGTATCAGGAATAAAATAAAGTATAAAACCCAAGTTTGTTTATAAAAAAAGATAGCTACCAGACAAGAGGATGGGCAGGGATGAAGCCGTTTTTTGGTTCATACGAAAGAAGACTTGCACTTTTTGATACAATCCCTACGGCCTTTTCTTTGATTTATCTACTCTCCTAAGAAATGCTTCCTTAATCAATCTATGAAGAAAAAAATTGTCCTATCACATCCATCCCAATATTCTCAAGTTTAAACAAACAGCCCTATCAACATCATTAATCAAAACTGGATCAGTTTGATGAGGAGCAGAAAATGATATGTGATCTTTTAAACTGATATACATACATGTGTAGTGTATGTACACAGTCGTTCACAAAGTAACATCGTCCCCGTCACATCATATCTTTTAAAGGGAATGGGCAAGTAAAGCGCATTGAGATGTTAGCTCGCAGCAACATTCATTTTTACTTCAACCAAAAAAAATGACCAAGTCAGCTTTTTACGACAAGACAATGACATGGCAAAACAAGAGCATAGGTTTTTGTACTGATACATTTACATACATCAAAAAATGTTTGTATTTCTAAGAGGATTGTTTTTTATGTAGTAAGTAAGATCATAATGGATGGAGGAATAAAATGAAAGGGACGACGGTGACGACATAAAGTGAACAGTTACTTTTGATCTCTCATGGTCTTCATTCAGTAGGAAAGTAGACTATTGTTGATTTGCTGGGATAAAAAAGCATATTGGTAATTGCCATAACAATCAGGAACATTATATGCATTGCACAAATGCATTACAGTAAGTAAGCATTCCGATTCCTACTTCAGCCGAGTTTTTTATTTATTTGTAATAATACAGATAAAAAAGCAAATAAAACATACGGAACTGTAACCTGTTGAATGGTGAGATGACTTTGGGTGATGAATGAATCACACTTAAAGATTTTTACAATTTATCATAAATAAATAGTAGCATATTGTGAATTTTTTTTTGAAAGCACTTTGAAAAATGCCCCTTCTCTTTTCCTTTGTTGGGCATTTTTTTTTATCCTTACAAAAAAATGTAAAACTAAGTTACAGTGGCATGCGTGCGAACTTCTTGTAAAAATAAGTACTGTCACTCTTGTGCTCGCATCGTTTCATTTCAGCCACACAAGTTTTAATTAAAAATTGAATAAAATTAGTTCTAAAACACAGGAATCTTAAAAAGATTTGAAATTTAAGCAGAATAATTTTGCAAAGTATATACAATATGTATGTATGTATATATTTGATTTTCAAACAAAAAAAAGTATTTGTATTAAATAAAATCTCATTCAAACATACTCACAAGTACTTGTCTAATCATTAATGGAATTTATTGGTAACAACCAAAACCCCAAAAAATTATTTGCATCAGGCAGAGGCAGTTCAAGTACAAATTAGTAATTCGACTAGTCGTCGTATCGCCAATAAAACATGCTTCTTACACTTTTGATGCAAGCAATGAGGCACTACTATTCACCTGTATTTCTCTCCTTTTGCAATGATATTTTAGGTCAATCATATGCATCGCAGTAAAAAAAACAACTACAAACAAGCAACAGGTCAGCCAGCATAAAGTAAACATTAAAATTTACATAAAGTTAAAATCATCTTCACAAGAAAAGTGCAACGATTTTGATGACGACGACGAGTTGGTTTGAAGCATAACCTATTGTAGAAATAAATTTATGTGCTGGTGCAAGCTTTTTGCAAATCCAAATATGGTTTGTAGTTTGTACGTGGCGTTGCGTTTTTTACTGTTTTTTTCTTTCTTTTTTAAATTATTACAATAAGCTTTACTCAACTCATCTTATTATGCAAGGCAAGAAAAAAATATGTGAACGGCCAACTTACCATCATATAACATCATAAAACAATTTTCTAGCCGAAACCCTAAAATGCATATTTTTATGATACTGTTATATTATTAATATTAATAAAATCCTTCGAAAGTTTTGAATAAATGGGCATGTTGCATATGTGTTATATATGGTAAGTTGGATGTTTATTGCTGGTGAATTACAGGTGATAATAGTATTGAACAATGATGTTAGTGTGGTATTGGCTAAATGAATTAAACACCAGAGTTTATAGCCCTGCGACTGCGACAATAAAAATATGACACGTAGTTGTAATTGGGATACATAAGTCACCGATGAGCAAATCTTTTTGTTTTACAACTTGTAGTCCAGCCTCTTCGAAAATGGGTACTTTAATGACAAGATGGAGATGGAGGTACCAAAGCCAAGCCAGGTACTGATTGTTTGGCAAATATATTATTTTAAAGGCTTTATACATACATAAATGTTATTACTATCATCCCCCACAGAAAACGATTTGAATGTAATATCAATTTTGTCCTTAACTCCTCCGTGTGCTGTCCAATTATAAAGAGTTGTGTGTGTATCTTGCTATCTCTCATTCTATGAATATTTATTCACCTACATTTTTCATAGAATTTTGCACAAAAGTGATAATGAAAAATAAAATAATGTGAATAATAGATACAGATGTTATTTACCAATACTATATGATGAGTTTTACAAGGGATTGTGTCACAATCGGGATTGGGATGCAATCATATTTGTTGATATGCATAAATTCATAAAAATATTGGGGAAGTCATATAAGCATACAGTTTACAATATAAGTGTCTATATAATATATTATACAGCTATTGGACACATACACAATAGTGCAAAGGGTTCTTTTTTAGAGTTTGATGTTTGGAATATTTAGATGTGGTTGGCTAACAAAAATAGTACAAGTGTGCCCTTTAAATTCACAATCATCAGCAAGATACTTGATGTGAGTGATGCTGCACAATTTTACATCAAAACTGTTTACCATTTTTCACCACGTCAGTGATAGTGATAAAATGATATTGCATTGCATTATTACACTTGTGCAATATTTGGTTGTTGTAGTTATTATTGCATTTATAGTGCAATAATAGTAGAAGTGGTGCTGGGTACAAGTTTTATACAAAAAAAGAACGAAAATTATTATTTGTAATGTACACACAAGCTTTGTGTGAGTACTGAGTACATCTATTCTAAATTTGAAAGTCTCTCTAAAAAGCAATTTTTTGATGTGTGGAGCAGTAGAATAGTCCTGGCATGACTGACTTGTAGCTGTGTCATGTACTTGGTTGATTTGTTGCTTGATGTGCTGTCATAGAGTTAAATGTGTGCGGTAGGTAATGTAATGTAAGATAATTTCGATGAGATTATATGTAGTTGCCTAACAATGGTAACAGTAGTATGGTGAGTACGAGCAAACGACCTTTCCAGAGAAAATTTATATAATTGGCTTTTTCTTTACTCTCAGCAACCATGTCAAAAGCATGTAAATTACTTAAAGTGCTGTTATAGCTTTTAGAAATAAAACGAAAATGGTTTTTTCAGGTAATCTTGAAGGACATATAAAAATTGTGTGCCAAATTCTTTTAGCTATGCAAAACTTTTTTGTATTATAATATTGGTTTAAATTGAATAATCTGTCTAAACGTTTAAAGCCATCAATTTGCAATCCACGCTTTGACAAATTAACAGTTTATTTACCTTGATCGACTTTTGGATGATGGATATCACATCATTAGTATTTATTAATTATCATGCATTCATATTGATGATTGAAATTATATTCTTTGTTTTATTATTTTTTAAACTTTGATGACCAATACCTTTATTCGGTGTTTATTGTTACTGATCATTACGCCAAACTAAACCATGTGCGATGGTCACATATATGTCATTCTCTCCATTGTAGCAACCTATAGAAAATTGAACATGGTAAGTTCTATTTGGGAACTGAGAACTAACAAAATACTGTGATAAACTGGAGGTAGCTCATTGTCCTATAAACTCAAGAGGTCTTGTGGTAAAATAGCGAGAGCATCTAAAAAAAGCTTTCACAAGTTAAGTGATGTGATGCAGCTTCCAAAACGTTACTATTCTCCACTATTCCTTTTTGTTGCCAAATGTAAATGTAGTAGTTAGCAAGTTTGTCTGCATCTGCATGCACTTTTTATTTGCATTTAATTTTGAGATACACAACTTCTGTTTAAATGCATTTTACAACAAGCTTGCTCTTGAAGATGAGATGTAAGATATACAAGACTCATGTAATATGAACGCCAAGTGACCAGAAGAAATAATTAAGGGTTTCTTAATGATTTGAATATTATCATCCTTTTTCTAACGACATCTTATAGTAAACGCCATGAAACCCAGTGTACCAAATTGTTACGCTGTGATGATGATGGTGTTAGAATGAAGAAAGGGTATTGTTATTGCTCACTTGAATGCATCATTTAACGCTTTTATTTTATTTATCATCAGTGATTCATCAGCATCAAAAAAAATTGATGGCTTTTATTATTACTTGGGTAATGAATATACTTAACTTGTGCACATATTTAAGATTATTATGATGAGTTAGAAAGTTCAGTAAGTGTCTATATTTCAAACGTGACAGACACCCTTGTCGGCCAGTCAGTCATTAGAACACACATGGCAGAGTATTTATGGTATCCATACATAATTGCAAATTGCAAAAAATTGCAGCCAGGTAGGCGTATATATAAAAAAAACGTGTTACCGCTGCGTTGCAACTTGTGGCTTCTGAGTTTGAGAGAGAGAGCAAGGAAATAAATTGGTTGCTTTTGCTCATAAAATTGCATGGATTTTGTTTTGCAGCCTCGAAGATGCTGTAACTCAGTCAGTGTACTGTACTTATTTACTAATGATGGGTCTAGTACTTAAAACGTTATAATTGGTTCAGCAAACAGCAACATCTTCCTACATTAATAATGGCTATAAATTTTAAATGTGTAAGAAATTCATAAATTATGACGAGTGTACTCGCTGAACCCCTTTCACTAATCATTCAACGCTTTTCAACCGGAATCGCAGTATGACTGTTATGTGACAGCTTCATCAAACATTTTCTTCCAAAAGAAGTAAACATGTCGAAAGAACCTACTTTTATTTGTGTAAGCTTGCTTGTGGGCTCATGAAGTCATATGGCTGAAAATTAATTCATGAATAAATAAATAATCATCTCTTCGACAATAATTTTTTTGAAAACTTACCTGGATTATTTAAAATGTCCAATTCAATTTAAGATCCAACGAAACTGATTAATTGTAATTCCCTTTGAGCTCATCAAATGTGAAAACACGTCTTTTGACAAATAATTGCTTGTTTATTCACAATCTTTTATAAAATACACTCGAAGTTTGTCACACAGTTTCAATGAAAAACCAATTCAGGCAGTTTTTTCTTCTTCACTTTTCTACTTCTTCTTAAAACAATAATGCATGCATGCACCTTTGGACATAATATAACTTGTTGAAGGCTCTACAACGACTATGTCTTCGACAACTCATTCACATTACAACAATCAGAAGGAAAAAACAAGAATATTAAAAGTTTTCATGCATGTATCCATTAATTCAGGTATCTGAAGGAAACGTCCATAAAAAACCCAGCGTGTCACGTCACGTCACAGGAACTTGGGTATTACTGTAACTTGTTCTAGATTATTTTATTTATTCGTTAAAAAAAGGTTTGGTACTAATAACAAAGGACAGTACTAAGGTTGTAGATTCACTTCACATCAAATGTCACTTCATTGCATATCACATATGCAGTACCCAGACAATCCTCATATGAAATCCCACGCAGGTTACTTGAATTATCAATTGCTTATAAAAAAATAAGTATTGCTGATATTCCTTAGAAAACCTAATAAAAAAATAAAACTTATATTTTATCCAAACAAGACTGCAAAATCGACAATATATTCACAATTTATTAAAAAACCAAAAACCGTGAAAGGAACGCGAAGTGATGATTAAAACAATCGAAAATTCAATGCTAATTGTTTCATGTCATAATTTCAATTGTTGTGCGTCTTGATAAAATTAATCCTACCCAAAATAAACTTATATTTTTGATATATAATGCTGCAATAAAATGAGTAAATTCGTTTCTTTTAAACAATGAGTAATATTTTGCCACTTTAAAAACTTTGGCAGAAATAAACAATTTTGTTGGATCAGGCTTTCATTACGATAACCATACTCATAATAATCCGAGCAGAGCGAATGCCAATAAAGGAATGTTATGCGAATATACCAATCTCAATTTTCATAACAAGGTTTTCTCAAAAAATTCAAATAAAAAGGATTTTTACCTTTATGATTTTTCAAAAAAAGGTAGTGAGGTAAAGAGCATGGTCATTATCATTATTTTTCGCTATAAATTCAGTATTTTAATGCCGCAATAATTGGAAACTAAACACTCTCATTATACCTTTATTTAACCTAGCCAGGCATAATTCTTCACTCACAAATTAGGAATTAATGGGATTACCTAATAGCACATTTCTTTCTCAAATTTTTCTTTATTCAGAGAGCATCTCTACTATCTTTATCCACATCTCAATATACTCATCTCACCACTGCACTGTATTTATAATAATACAACGCAAATAAATTTTTTTCTTCTTAAAACCAAAAAAAAACTGCTATGAACTTGTACAATTATTATTACGTGCAGTTTCACACCAAAACCGTCCAATAAAATTAATTTGAATTTTTACAAAAAAAAATTGAGCAGAATGATTTATTATCTAAACTGCAAAAAAGGTCAAGCGTCAAGTCACGGAAGGATGAAAATATTAACTTCATGCTATATTAAACTGTTAAAAAAGTTTCACAAAAATCTGGAATATACCTACATTGTTAAGTTCAGCAACAGCAAATTAGCTCGATAAAAATTGCAAAAAAAAATCTGTCTAGCTACTTGTCTTTGTTCATTCAGACTAAACTTCATACATGATATTTCACAGGTAAAATGCAGGCAAAAAGGTAAAAATGAATATTTCAAAGTATATTTTATTAGGCAAGGACAAGGATGACTATTTTTAATGTTTCTGAAGTTTTCCATACAAGCTACCCTTCAATATTTAACAACTGTTCATCCATATAATATCCGCATTGGTAAACGGTATGTGGTATGGTATATTTATAGCCCTAATAAAACTTTAATGGTCAGATTATTTTACCTTCTGGACCGGACACAGAGTCAAGAGAGATGACAAAAACGCAGAATGCAGACCCTCAAGACCACGAACTTGTTACTTGTATTTTTCAAGGTACACTTTTCAGGACCGTAGCAGTATTTTTAGAATCCTTCAGCAAAAAAAAGGAGTTTAGTACCTCCAGAAGGTCAAAGTGACCAAAACACAGCCTTAGTTTAAGATGAGGGTCATGTAAGTAAGCACTTAACTAACATGCAGAAAAGAAAAACCGATTTCAATGCCACACACACACGCACATTAACACAAGAAGCCAGTTGTACAAGTTGTAGCAGGGGAGGGTTTAACAAGGAAATAATCTGCATTAAAAGTAGTAATCAACAGAGACAGGAGCAATAACAAAAACGCATTCAACAAACAGCAAACCACCGTTCTTTACGCACTGTAAGAGGTGCAAAACGATACTGACTTGATTGTTTTCATTGTGTATAGACACAAGCATGTGCGATTGGGATGGGATGTTCAGAGACCAGGCAAAGGCAGGTAAATAGTGATTGTGCTGCATATTGCATTGCAACGCGTAAAGGGTTGTTTCATAGATAAGCATTGCATCTCTAATTGCATTGTTATGAAAAAGGTGTGCATAAAAAGAACACTGCTTGGCGAACGTGCTCCAAATCTAGAGGCAGAAGTAGCAGCAGTACAAGTACACGAAAGAGAAGATGCCTTTAATAAAATAATGATGTACGTTACATGCATACCTGTATGTCATTTTGCATCATATACATCACCTGAATAAGTACTACTTTTACATACATGAACACAGGTGCAAAGTGTAATAATGATAATAATGATGTGGTTTGCTTGGGGGTGAATTTAGCTTCAATTCCAAGTACTACAAGGTATGTGTATTCTTTACGTCTGCCATAGTGCGTGGTCTGGTCCTGGTCACTGCAAAAAAAGGGAAGATGATGCTGATGCTGCATTGCGTTATATATTGCATTGTTGAACTAGAAAACACACAGGTGAGATTCAAATTGTATACATCGCATTGCCAACGATAAGGTGCCTAGTAATACCTACGTAACGTAGATATTCATAAAGTATGCTACATGCCGATGATGCCGAAACACTTAACATTTTATTAAGGCGACTTATAATGTTTATCATGTAAGGGGCTTGGCAACATTCGCCAACAATCGCTGAGCTTGTCATCTTCAACAATGCTGGTTGGTATATAGTATAAAGAATGAATACGTGCATATTATGAGGAGATGGGAAATGTAAATTGAGTACAAAAAAGCTTTGGTTGTAGTATGAAAATGTGTGTATACAAGTAATTGTCGAAGGAAAATAAACTTTCTTCATCTTCTAGGTAATCAACTTTCAGTTGTCAGAGAGCTCGAAGGCACAATTGAACATACTCACGTTGCAGTACTACATGAAGATACTGACTGACTCACATGTCTTATGTTCTTATTCTTAGCCACAATAATCATAATCATCATCAATATATGGTTAGTTGTTAGCTGGCATGGTTTCTGGCATAAATTTTTTGAAAGGTTGCCGTTGAGCTGAAGTAGTGCACAGTGCACAGTGCGCACTGCACTGTATTGACATGGTCACAAACAATCACAATATTTCTTGTAAACAAGCTATTGTGACTAGCATACAAAAGCAATAGTCTTTAGCCATCAACAACGCTGTAATATGATGTTTTAAAAATCTCACATTAGTAAAAAAATGCTTGCACATAATTCATATTAAAATACAAGCAACCATTGTTAGAGAACAATACCGAATTCCCTAAAAAAAACTAAATGCAAAATTTACCCTATTTGAATTCTATTCAATTTTCCATAAAAACCGTTTTTTTCTAAACTATTATTTGGATTTGATACCATTTCATATACTCTGTTTTCAGATTCTTCGGCTAATATTTACCAAGTAATTAAAGCATTGTGTATACTGAATTATGGGCGACTTTACAATATGAATAATTATATTCGCTAAAAATTTGAGATTTGCTTTGAGTGCATTAAATTTAAAATAGGTGAGTAAATGCGAGGACGTTGACGCTCAACTAAATCGACGTGAAGTTAAAAATTAAAACGCGTTGTATTACATAGCCATAATTATTGATTTAAAGAGCTGAGTTTGTGTATGAAAATTGGCAATTATTTCATTTTATGATTATGCATTAAATTTTGGCATTACTAACCAGATTTTGCACTTATAACAAATATGCCGTCTTGATTATTAAGATGCATGTGCAGCAGAATATATGTACGAAAATTTTGAATATTTTTATGTAATTTTATGAAATAAAAAGTTTCGATGCATGATTTGATGGTGGTGAGGTGATGAATATAAGTTATTGTATCATAAATAAGAAAAACCAACAAAGTGCATATCTAAAAGCTTCATTATGGAAGTTTTTATTTTTAGCATTTCGCATATTTTCAGAAAGTAAACTACGAAATAAAAATATGCTATATATTAATTCCCTTTGACATTATCACACAAAATAAAAAACTGATACAAACGTGAAATATTCACTTTTAAAACTGAAAGTAAAAAATATTGAATATGAATGAGTAACTCAAACGTTATCCATTAAAACAAACCATGCATCTTGGAAGTTGTGATTGGTTCAGAAAAAAAGTTAAAAACAGCGACGTACAAATATAATACAATGTTACAAATACGAAACGGCATATATGATGAAGTTCCATGACTCACTGATAAAAAAAATAGCAAAATATACAAGGTCAGACATTATAAGATACAAAATTAGAGCGTTGAATTGGTTGGTGTTGCTGCATAGTAAAAACTTGGCAGAAAAAAACATAAAACTTTTACTCGTAGGAAAGTAATAGGAGACCATAACATAGTTTCCTAACACCTTGCGCATTTGTTTTACCAGTATCGATGTTTTTTGTTATAACTGATGGGAACGACTTGATTCCGATTATCGGCGTTCTTGGCATTATCTTCCTGAGCTCCTGGCAAATTTCGGCAACTCTTGACTTTGGCGGGACCAACTGCTCCCAGTTACCAAATTCATCAGGTTCCTCGTCTTTTACCAAAATGCCATCTCTATCGTCATGGGAGAACACAAAGCAGAAACTGTGTGGACGTGACCGGGCTTCTTGTTCAATCTACACAAGTATCATGGTAAATTATGTTAATTAGTACTTAGTTTTCAAGCTTTAAAAAATTACAGCTAAAGAAATTTTATTATCTCTAAAGGAACACTACACTGGTTACCTTTGTAAGGATTTCGCTGCTTGGATTTTCGAATTCTACTTCGTAAACAGAAGCCATTGCACCTTTCCCAGTGTAAATAGATAGTCCAACAACCTACATAAATACATATAACAGACATCTCTTTAGCATGATTATTTCAAAGATCTGCATAAATTAATATGTAAATAATTAGTATACTCACAAAAGCATTTTCTGTGCCAGCGATTCTGTTGGTACCAATTTCTTCGCCATAACCAGCAAGCAGTGAGACGTCCCTAAGGGAATTAAAAAATGCAGCACATTTATAATAAAGTAACAGTAAAATCATAAGAAATAATATAATCGAATTCGGATAAAATTCCATATTACATTATTTCTACACATTCTTTTGATACTGGAAAATGACTTCTTAATTACTAATTAATTTAATGATTAATTTTTCCTCCGTCAATACTTACTTGTAGACTTCCTCAAAGCTCTTAAAAAAACTCCTCGTTTCATCATTTTCGCAATACAGGATGCATAGGACTGCCTTTAATACCTGATTCTCACCGGTGTCTTCCTTCGGAAGCTCAACTTTGTATCTCACGTCATCCGGCTAAATTTAAAATAAGTACATTCAATAAACTACGAAATTCTGTAAAGAACAACATTCAACATTATACAGACTTACATTCCATTGATCTTTCGACACTTCTAATGCAAAGGCTTTCACCGAAAAGTGCTCACTTTTAGGAAGAAACAGACTCTGGACCACCAAGCTATCCCATCCAAACATCGGTTCGATTTCTCCAGTGTAGGAAAAATCAGGGGTAGTTACGATTGCTTCACTGCAGGTCATGAAAATAAAATCCTGGCGAAATGGAAGCTTCGCATCCTCTACAAAAAAACAAACAAAGTATTAGCCAAATATTTTTTAAACATAAGGCTCAGTAAGCATGTGAAAAATAGTTTACCATGAATGAACTGTTCAAACGAGCTTCTACTACCAACAGAAATGATGGTTCCGATACCGAGAAAATTGTCGAAAGTTTGAACTTGTTTGCATCCCTCCATCAACTCATCTCCTGGTTCCTTGCCGTCGAGTAACTGTTCGTGGAAGTGTAGTTTCCAATTGCATAATACTGGTTTCTACGAGTTTCATAATAAATATTCTATTAACATGGTTTATATACATACCTAAAATAATTATTTGCCCATTTGTATAAAAATCCGAGAAAATGTTTACCGTTGAATTCCACAGACGCAGGATTGGTGAGTGTCCGTGTCTCCTTCGATAAATTAGACAGGACGTGGTGTACCAATCGACTGATACAGGCCCAAATGCCATGACATCCCTCAGGGGCAGCCTGTCTAATACCAACCTCACAACTAAGGGATCTTCTCCCATGTCCTTCAAAGCCTTTATGTCGCGATACACTCCACTTACTCTTTTGCATTCTTTCCTCCCGCGACGTAGAGTACTGGAGTTGTCGGTATCGAAATCGTCCCTTCCTTCATTTTCCTCGTCCGATTCTGTAATTTTAATGTAAAGATTTTTTAATGTCGAGGTGCCCAGACACAGTCTAGTTCCAAATGCCTACAATTTTTTTTGCGTTGAACTATTTTTTTAAACTCACCGAGCTGCCTTTTTCTAAAGTTGGCCATTTTAAAAATAAGTTTTGTTGAGTTTTTCGTCAAAAAAGGTTTAAAATTTAAAACAAGAGAGACTTCAGAATTAAAAAAATCTATATATTGGTTAAAATGAACGAGGTGTTTTCACTACAAAATGTACAGGACAACTGAAACAAAATCAGACTCTTTCCAATGGGGACCAGCTAGTAAGTATTACTGTACGTCTGCCCAGCATTACTCCACTCCTAAAAAGCTTTTTTTTGATTTCATGCAAACTCGTCAAAGTAAAAAATGGGGTCATGGAGTTTTTTAGTAAGAGTATCGCACAATTTACCTGGGATGAGATAGAGTCTCCTTCGTCGTATTTTCGCCTTGACAAAGGGATTGGGGGTACCCATGATAAAATGAAAGTACTGGAACACGAAATACATGTATGCATTATCATCAACAAAAATAAATGTCATGGAACGAAAGCGAATGGATACATATCACATTTCACGTCTAAATAGATAATGTATTGTTGGTCCCATTTGAATAATCATGCAAATAAATTAAAATTTCACATTTCTTCATTGTCACAGTATTTTATTTGAATTTTTTATTGCATCGAGTTTTCAAATTCGGTGTGAGATACATGTGAGGTGAAACATTTTTTTGTGTCATTCATCGTAGACACTTAGAAGACTCGGTTAGCTACCTCCAAGTTAAGCTTGAATATTGGCGTGTATTATTGTGTATCCTTTTTCGTTTACAATTTTAATACCATATTATACTTGATGAAATCTCTCCAAAGATTTCACTAACAAATATGAGTAGTACAAAATATTTTGCGAGATAACAACAACCAGATTCGTATTGTCGTGTTAATTGTATTATAGCGGTAGACCTAGTGCATTTTATGTACTTGCGTCAAAAATGTAAAAAGAATGAGAGCAGTATCATGCTACATAAAACACTGTAAAATTTTATAATCTTCAAGCACAATATCAATGGTATTTATAAGTATATAAAATATCAATAATCATATTTGAATCAGACCGTCAACTGAATACACACAAGAACACGCAGTATCATTTAACAAATTTAAAAGCATGAATAATTCCTAACTTCACAGTAAACGTTAAGACGGTTTTACAGTAACACACACAAATTATTAATATTAATTCATGCTAAAACAATTTAACAATGTGATTTTACTTCTAACAGTAAGAAATGTGAATCGGACGGTAATATCGTATTAATGATGAATATGTACTTTTTTCTATTGCTAAAATCTTCGGTATTAGTAATACGATCTGATAGTGTTGTTTACTTCAAAAAACAGCTTCTCTTCTTGCATCTTCAAAATCTCCACTTAACCTTTGAATTATTATATTATTTTTATTTTTTTAACAATAATGTAATCTCTCTATCAGATCAGGTCAGAAAAGAGATACTTAAATCAAGTATTCCTTTCCGTTTGAAATACAATTTAGTAAGTATATATATTTATAATTGCCTTTTAACAACCCGTTCGTTTACTCTTGATTAAAATGGTGGTTAGTGGTTAGTATTATCTTCCAACATCAAAAATTATGAAGGCAGAACAAACATAAATTTTGAAATGGAAATGCTTGAACTTCCGCCTGACGTGATTGCTATTTTTTTTTAATAATCGGAACTAACACTACTTCAAAATTACCAATATAAAATTCCACACAGTAAGGCAAATACATATAAGCGCTACGGTGAAATAATTACTTAATTCAAAAAGTATTGATAGACATTTACAAACAAAAATTTTTGTAGCAAGAGCTCATCTTATCTTTCTATTGATATAACTATAACGTTTTAATTTGTATTTTAGGGTAATTGCACATTAGACTGATTGTTAGGATAGTAGAGTTGATATATGTCTCGTTGGTCAATAACTGCGTTTCCAATACAAAAGGTTTGATATACAAAACTAAAACAAATTGATAGGCAATTCACAACCAATTGGCCTGACAGATAATTATAAAATGTGAACTAACACGTGAGTATATTTGTTTGAGAATACATTATATATGTATTAAATAGAATATTTTAATTTCTGTGGCACCTGTTAAAATTATAATGTATTGTGAACAATCTCCCAAAATGCCATGGGTAACTAAGGACTCAATTTCTGATTTATTGGAAAGTTACATTGATTCGATGGAAAATTTCTGAAACAACATATGAGTACGACAAAGAACATTGTAGCAGTTATTTATCTGCATCTGAAACCTACAACCAGTGGAGTCGTTAAATAATACTTTAAAAAGAGATAACACGAAGTGTAAGAGTTAGTACAGATAAGAAAATTATAGTATAATTATTACACAATTCAAAAGTAAAACGATGTTGGAAATAAAACGTGAAAATTATAAAATGAACATACAAACCCCTTGCCGCAATTGGTGAACGAACCAATGCTGAACATAAAAACCTCTCCACACATATAAATGCTTCAGTCGGCGTTCTAAAACTTAAAAAACGACTACATTTTGAGTTCGACGATCAAACTACATAAAAATAACATTTACACATTATTCATGGCATAACACACTAACATTTACATTAAAACGTTATTCTTTGATTCTATTCTGGCCCTAGTTCGATGACCTAATCGATAGACTGCATTATCAAAAGTATATTAATTGATTAATTATAACTAATTAAACAAAGGCAAATGATAAAAGTCATATCCTCTTTTTCCTTTACAGGCATAGTAAATATAAATAACATGATAAGCTCCAGGGATAAAACATATCACTCCGGCGATAAAAAAGACTGCACCCTGAAGACCATTTATGGGCAAACTAACAATCACCACTCCCGCCACGGCAAGACCTAAGAGCAAATATTTAAGAAGACATACATGAATTATACATTCGAATTTTTAAAAATTATGAATTAAGCTCTTCTGTTAATATTATATCTTACCAAGACCAATCAAAAGGAGGCAGAAAGCTGCAAGAACCATTTTCCAGTTCTCACGAACCTTCGGATGATGCCACCAGGGCATCGAAGGATCATAACTATTTTCTTGTTCCTCTGTTATCAGGGAATCACTGTCCTTTGAGACCGACTGTAATGCAATAAACTGATTCATGGTCACCATGATTATAATAACGAATTTTAACGGAGAAAGAACGTTTCCAAAGAGGTTGAAACACTAAGAAATACACTTACATCATCACCACCACCTTTCAGTTTTGAGAGACTTCTGATTATTGGTCTCACATTTAGTGGGTTAGGAGGATCATGGATGTGAACACTGACAGCGTCTGCAGCAACACCGGGTACTGTGGTCCCATTCTTATTATTGGGTTTTAGAGGTGACCTTTCTGTCGTGGTGGTAGCCCCGTAAACACGGATGGCATCATTATGCTCTTCTTCAAAGGCATCGTCGATTGAGAAATTCTGATTCCGCTTCGTACCCATTATGACATCTGAAACATTTAACAACAAACATGAGCACGAACTACATTATTTTGTCTGAAAACACCGACATATGCACAAAAGACTCTGAATATGAAATAAAAAATGCCCCGTGTAGGTTATACTTCAATTTCAACTCTAGTTTAATGCTACATGTAGTTTAATGGATTTTTTATTGCATTTAACCTAATGTTTAAACCTGGGTTTATGTGTAATTTCGGAAGGAACAATAGCATGATGCATGCCACGTGGCATTACTAAATAATATCATACATGTTTTTTTTACACCAAAGGAATTAATACTAATCTAAAGTTCTTTCCATTCAGCTTAAAACAATTTGCATACTTGTACAAGTTAATGATAGAAATGGAACTGAAAAAACGTGGTCGCATTCGCATGCAAAGGGATAACCCTATCCTTAAGAATTTACAGTTGCAGTCACGAACGCTACCCATTTCTTGCATATAAACGAAAACACAACTTCATTCCAAGGTAAACATATTAATAGTAAGAATTTAAATTGGAAGTGGTTATAAAATTCATAGTCAAGGTAAATAAAAACTAGGTTAAGTGGAATTTAATTGACGGTATATGCAAAAAGCGGAAATGGTACAGCCCACCCTCGTTGTTAAATATCGACCTTGTGCACGATACTTACATGCTACACAGACAAACTACATTTAAGATTGTACTGAAATATTTTTTTCTTCCAGATCACCATATCTACGGACTAGTTCGCTATGTGATTTCGCACTGCGTTACATGTTAAATGCATTTTCCACTAGTGTTCGGATTAAACTGACGGATTGTACACGCAGTGAAACGGAAGGTTCTACTTCAATACACTTTCCTTGAAGACTGAGCGGAAAACCACATTTCGGCAACTTTTGTTTGTTTTAACTTCACGAAAGAAAATAACCATTTTTAAGAGACGTGCCCCAATCAAGAAAAATTGTATGCATGCTTTTAACAGACATCTTGTCAAACAAAAGGATGGGATGAGTAATTTATACAGGGCGATTTGATCTATGAAAAAAATGCTAATTGCTATACCAACTTGCATGCACACATCTCATCAACCAACAATTCATAACATAACATAGTATGGATTATGCATTGATATTTTATAGCTACCTACAAGCAAAGGCTGCGGCATAAAGTTTTTTCCCTATTTTATTCTACCACATTTTAGCAAATCAGTTAGAACAAAATAGTATAACATTAATGAACAATTTATTTTGGCAAGTGTATAATTAAAAATTGGTTCAATAGCATATAGTAGTGGTAAGTTATTAAGAAACTTACATGGCGTTGAATAAAACTGTTATGTTCTCTTTGTTCTCAAGCAGTTTTTTCAGATTAAGATTAGCGATTTTTGTCCTGTCGTATCACGCAAGGTTATTTGGAGGAATTCCATTAATAAGTGGAGTTGAGTACATTGAATTATTACGCCGCTGAAAGCGAAGCTCTTTGTCTGTCCGTCCGTCCGTCCGTCTGTCTGTCCGTTAACACGATAACTCAAGAACGCGTTGACCGATTTCGCTCAAATTTTGTATGTGGGTCACTATGATCAAGGGCAAGAAGCCTATTGATTTTCAGTTCCCAGGGTCAAAGGTCAAATTCGATACTTTTCAAATTTTTCAAGTGTACATTTGAATAGCTATATCAAAAGCTTTCGTCGAGTTGATCACGAATCATGAGTCATTATAGGTCAAGTTGACCTCATAGGGTCAAAAATCCAGGTCAAATTTTACATGTCATTTGACTTATCGTTCGAAATCACATCGTTTCAGCTACGTCGTTATGATCGCTATCACTACAGCGGGTTTATTCTTAAAGCTTAACAGTAGAATTTTTTGTTCTCGGATTTAATTGTTTGGTTGACTTTTTTTGTGTTTTTTTTAGAAATTTATCACATTGTAGGCAAGAGGAACCTGCAAGGAGGCAACCAAGACCAAGACGACTCCTCGCCACCGATCAACCTCAATCCCAAAACAATTGGAGCAGATTCCCTTGGCGATAACTCTGGAAAAAGGCAGTGCTGTCAAAACTTGTAATAATATCTTATTTAAATCTTTATTAGAAAATTTAATGTATAAACAAAATTTGCATTAAAGAAATACAGAAAAAAAATTATACAAGAAACCTAAAAACAAAAATTTAATAATTATGTTTAAAATGATTGATAATGATATAATATGATATGATAAATGAATCAAGAAAAAAAACTACTAAAAATTTAAATCTGTTTTTTTTGTGGGATGATGTGTGCTGCTGAAAGTTGAAAGAGATGTGTAAAAATTTGAAAAATGAGAAGAGCGAGAATAAATAAATAAAAAAGTGATCGCGATTTTTTTAGATGTAATGAAATTTTTTTGCGCTGCGACGACGACTAAGCATAAAAAATATACTAATTGTATAATTATTATTAATAAATGAATCAAAATTTATGAAATGATGGTTGATTAATTGATTATTAAGATAAGATATAGCTTAAGTAGTCCCAATATTTATATACAAAAAAAAAACATACAGATAAAGAAAAATTTAAAGTTACTACTGTGTACCCTAAAATATAATATTAAGCATTTAAGCAAATTTCTTCAGTTTAGAAAAAAAACAAAATGTAGATCCATTATATTAATAAATTGTATGATCTATATCAGTATCTTTTACATTATAATATATAATAAAAATCAACAAAAAATAAAATTTGAGTACGCTGGAAATTTTAAAACTAAAAAATTAACAAGATGAATGGATGAGGATCACGATTGATTTTTCAAATGAATGCATAATAACAAATTTGATGAAGAAATTTCAATTTTTATCATAATATCAGAATAATTAAATCTAAGTTTTATTTTTACATTAATCAATACACAAAACAGTATAGTACAGTACAGCAGTATATTAACATTCATAGTTAAGTTATAATTTACTTTTATCATTATCCTTATCATTTTCCCTTCATCAACTCTAATCAAAATTATAATCATTATCATTAAATTTGACAACAACCAAACCACAAAAAGACACAAATTTTCTTGATCCAAAAAACATTTATTTTTTATATGCATAGCATCCATGATAAGAACGTGTGTATTCTACTCTCCGACCGACAGTTAAACAAAATATTTATATTCCCACAAAAAATTGTTAAATAAATTTTTTTCCCATTCAAAAAAGGTTAAATTGTAAATTAAAATGTCAAATTTTCTACCACCTTTTTTTCTTCAAACAAACAAAAAATCTGTAAAATTATCCTTACTTTTTTTCACTAAATTTTTTATGCTTCATAATAAAAAGGCGAGCGAAGAGAATTATTATTTTTTATATGTCCCGTGGACCCGTCCTTGACACGTCCCCAAAAAATAAACAAAATTTATTTTTTTTACGTCGTTTTGATTTTATTTACCAGCGATCCGCATTACTCCCAACACCCCCTCGACTTGGTTGTTGTGGCTGTTGTGGAGGTCCGCGTCCAGTACTCATTTGGTTTGTATTCATTCGATTATTATAGCTCTTCCTTCCCCGACGATGTTCAACTCTCGTGAAATCCCCAGAGTCATCATCCGAAAAGTCCCCACCACCCCTCACCTTATCCATAGGGCCCCTTTCCCCACCCCCACCACCTCTTTCTCCACCTCCTCCCCTAATCATGTCACGATCATCCTCAGGTTCGGAATGCGAGTCCCGATCCCTTTCCTCAGACTGACTTCCAATTGATGACGACTGGTTATTCCCCCTGAGATGATGTTGAGAGGGTGGACCTCGATGGAAATCGTCTCCACCTCGATGGTCTCTCCTCCCATCTCCACCATAGTCATCCCCTCCTCTACCTCCTGAGTAACCTCCTGTGCGACCCCCTCTGGAAGGAGGGCCTCCATGATGATCTCTATCAAAGGAACGCCCACCACCACCTCTTGGTGGACCACCACTGCCATCATGATCTCTTCGTCTAAATTCGCCACCTCCACGGCCTCCACGATCCATGTCGCTACGCCCACCGCGGTCCATGTCACCTCTTCCTCCACGATCCATATCTCCACGACGAGGACCACCTCTTTCACCACCACCTCCACGACCTCCTCTGTAGGATGATCCACCTCTGTCCTTGTCATCACTGCAATAAGACATGTCACAAAAAATACATATTAAATTTAAGAAGGGTACTTCACACATTTTTTTGTAAGGGGAGGCCCTTTAAAAGAAAAGTTCCCCTCACCTTCTCAACAGACTAAATCGCTGACTGGTATAAGCTTGAGGCTGGGAGGATTGAGATGAATTATTCATTGGCAGGGGAGGTGGAGCCCGCATGGGTCCACCCATTCTCGAGGTTCTCGAAGAAGCAGAAGCCCCTTCTCCCCCAGTTGGGGTAAGTGGCGAGTCAAGCTCAATGTAAGCCTCTTTGCTCCCGCTACTTGCCCGCGTTAGCAATCTTTAAATTTGTACACCCAAATTTTTATTCAGCAAGTCGATATTTTTTGTATTTGCATTAGTCAGCATCAGAGAGTCAATCAGCACAGCACAGCAGCACAAAACACACCACCACAAAAACCAAAGCACACCATCCCAATAAATTAGCAATTATTATTTTTTATAACATTAGCCAAGTTAAGTTAAAATGTTAATTAGCAGAAAAGAAAGCATTTTAAATGTATATTTAACAAGTAAATTCAATTCACCACTTTTTTTTTACCTGAACTGCTTTGGCCTTTCTCCTCGGTCCCTATCCCCACGATCTCCTCTATCCCCACCTCGGCCTTCTGAAGGGGGTCCCCTCCGTTCCCTCCTCTCCCCACCACTACTGTTTCCACCCTGCTCATCCCCCGAACCTCTCTCCGCCCCTTCACCCCCCTTCTCACTAACTGACTCTTCCTTCGGAACCTCATCCACCTTCAACTTTTCCATCTTCTCCTCAATCTCCCTCTCTCTTTTCTGTGTATCCACAGGCTTAGCCCCTCCAAAAATTGAAGAAGCAGTGACCTCCGTCTCTCCCACCGGTTTATCCACAGTTCTTGGCTGGAGTACCAGTCGTTTTCTCTCCTTTGGCGCTTGAGGAGGTGGACTCCCATCATCTCTCTCCCTCTCCCTATCCTCCCCACCACCACCACCCCTCGGGGGTCTTTCATAGTCATCTCTCCTATCATCCCCTGGACTCACCACCCTTTCCCTATGCTGTCTCATTGGTGGAGACTCACTTCTCTCCGAACGAGGGGGATGTGGCGCATTTGAATAATTACTAGGATAATTATCCCTACTACTCTGGCTACTTTGGGAAATGGTATGCTCTCTAGGTTCCCTTCTCCGCCAAGTGCTTTCCTCCGCTGGCCTTGGGGCACCACCACCACCTTGATCACTGGATCCCGAGTGATGACGGGAATGCTGGGATGCGGGATAATGTCCACCACCACCTTGTCCACCATCACGATGATGACCACCTCCACCACCACCTCCCCTATAATAATCGCTGCCACCCCGATCTCCTCCATATCCCCTATCCCCTCGGTCCCCTCTATTATCATAACCACCACCAAAGTCTCTCCCACCGCCGCCTCCATCCCTTCCCCCATATCCACCTCTTGAACCACCACCACCCTCCCTCCTTCCCCCACCACCACCACCTCCATATGAACTATACTGTGAAGGTGCCGGGGGAGGTGGACCCTGTACCATTTGGCTTCTTGAAAAATCAATCTCTTCATCTTGAGGAGGTCCCCTTGGTCCTCTATCCCTTGGAGGTCCTCTATCACCACCAAATCCCCTATCCCTGTATCCCCCTCCTCCTCCCTCACCCCCACCACCTCCTCTCCTCATCTCATAATCCCCTCCAGATGGAGGCCCCCTTCTGAAATCTCCAGACTCCTCCCCACCCTCAAATCCCGGCCCCTTCATAACAGTTCTCCAGTCATCCACATCATCATCCTCCGCTGGTGGCCTTCCCCTTCTTCTATCCCCATCACCCCCACGCATTCCACTCCTATCCATATCCCCTCCCCTTCTATCCCCCTGACCAGTTCCCAACGTAATTCGGATAGGCCGTCCCCTCATCATTTGCTCATTTCGGATAAGCGCCTCCACCAAATCCTCCCTCGTCCCGAAGTCCACATAACCAAATCCCCTCAACCGCTGAGTCTGCTGATCCCTCGGCAGCTTCAGATCAACAATGTCCAGATCTCGAAACAACTTGTAAATCTCCTCCTCCCCCAAATCATAAGGCAAATTTCCAAGATGGGCGGTAAATGGCGGATTCTGGGGAATTTCCGCGTCAGCATAAGCCGGACCTCGTGAAGCCCTTGGAGCAGATGGCAAAAGGATCCTTTCCTTTTCTATGGAAAAGGCGCCATCATCCTCCTCCTCATCAGCCCATCGGGACATCATTGGCATTTTCGCCTTTTTCTCAGCGTAAACAATGTTTTGACCGGCGCCGGCAGTGGGGGCTCCAGTTCCCTCTTCGACCTTCGAGGTGAACTCGGCAAGTGACATGGTCACTCCCTTCGACTTTTTGTTTTTCTCTGAAAAAAAACGCCACAATACAAACCCATCAGTGAAAAATCTTCCCCAAATTAACACTAAATCCAATACTTCAACATTTAACTAATTTCCAATTAAACTTACTGCTCGACATGTTGATAGCTTCACCACCACTCACTCTCCTTCAATCACTTAATTGTCCTTCTCTGCTCTGCTCAATTAAAATATCCACCTACAACACCAATTAAAAATTTTCATTACAAATCTCCACCAAATTACTAATTACAATTTCAAAAATTAAACTTTAATTATTTACCCACTTACTTTTCCAATTAAAATCAACAAACTCCAAAAATTAAAATTTGTTTCCAAGACAAACCACTTAATATTTTTCCCACTTTAAAAATCTTCGTCACAACTGACAGATTTACTCCTTAAATTTTGTAAATCAATTAACTAATCTTGTTTCCAAGTTAACTGTTTTACTGTTTTAAAAAAACAGCTTGGATTTCAAAGGTAAACAGTCTCCCTATTATTTTTCATTCACTTTTTTTCGATAATTATTTGTATTTCAATTAAAAATTTAATAGTACAAAATTCTTGAGAATTTTTTCGTGTTCAGTTTGTCAGGCTGTCCGCCTGTCTGGTTGGTTGGTGTAAAGCTTTTTTACTTTGGTGACGGTATGCCTGCCTGGCTATCTGCTATGCTGAACGCTGCTCTGCTGCGTGCGGAATTTTTTTTTCTCACTTGACTTGCCTGTCTCGTCGTCGTGGTCCACCATCGCATTTCTCACATTCACCGAAAATTTCATTCGCCCTCACACACCACTCGCACTCATCTGTGTTCCCTCCCATGTTATAAATTTTGTGAATGGTGTGTGGGGTGAATT